>CAJNOQ010000492.1:0-49016 GCA_905250885.1 Didymodactylos carnosus | reverse complement strand
CCAGAGATAATTAGATCTGATCAATTTCCAGTCGATTGCTATTAAATGACCGGGAGCTATTAATTTCCGGTCATTTAATAGCAATCGACTGGAAATTGATCAGATCTAATTATCTCTGGTGAATTTTGCATCAGTCGACAGCTAAGAGTCAGATCTAACAATCTATGCAAAACCGGTCAAAAATGACTTAGCTATGAGCAAAACACTGAAAAACTTTTTGCACGCATAACGGGAAAATTTATACATAATTTTTAACATTTAACAAACATTTTATTTTTCTTCCAGATTGCTCAGAAGTACAATTTATTGATTATCGAAGATGATCCCTACTTTTATCTTCAATTTAATGTAAATATTATTTACTAATATTAGTTTTTGATAGTGCATCTATTTTTTGATAATTTTCAGGAATTGTTACCATCGTTTCTCTCAATGGATGTAGATGGACGGGTTATTCGTTTAGATTCAATGTCAAAGGTGCTTTCAGCTGGGTACATCTATTTTGAAACATTAATTTTTTAATACACACATACTCATTGCTCACTCTACACATCAGGATGCGTGTTGGATTGGTCACAGCACCAAAACAATTATTACAAAAAATTGTTTTTCATCAGCAAGTGACAAGTATGCATGCATCCTCATTATCACAAGTAAATAATTATAGTTTCTGTTGATATAACTAAATAATTTTATAATTTTTTTTTAAATCTATTTTCTAGATATTGATACTAAAATTAATGGACAAATGGGATTTAAACGGATTTCAAAATCATATTGACAAGTAAGCACTATTTGAATTGAAATAGCTCGATTATTAATGAGTAGGCTCTGATCATGAGTAGGGTTATATTTGAAGGAATTTTTATGGGGCTCTTTTTGTAGTCAGTTTCACGCAATCTAAAAACATATTTTTGATTTTAATTTTGAGCACATCGTGTAGATAGATACTTAATTGTATATTTACCCACTCAGAACAGATCTTGGCTACCATATCACTACTAAAAAAACGAACAATTAAATATTTGCACCAGGAGCAAAACAAAGGTGTCATTTCGCTACGAAACAGAAACATAACATAAACTCTTTTTTTATTTGATCTAAACGAGTACGAACAAAACCAAATAGATCTTTCGAAAGCTACATCATCGTGACACAACTTTTCTATGACTAAATCATTTCTTGAGATGTTTTATTTAAATAATTTTACAAAGTTTAGAGAGTTGATAAAATAAATTTTTATGGTCTCTATTTCACCTAAAACTTTTAATCAACAAAAATAAACAAGCTCAAAACTTTTTCGGTAATCGAACTTCATAGAAGGCACAAATTATACAAATTTATGTTTTATTGGTTGGACGGATAAGATGATACAAGATTTGTATTAAGTCAAAAATCTGTAATTTTCGTATGTTTGGCCAAACCATTGTTACTTCTATGTCATATGTGTTTGTAGAGTCCGCACATTTTATGCGAACCAAAAAACTGCTATGGTCAAGGCAATTCGAGAACATTTAAAGGGTGCGATATATTATTGAGTATTCAAGAATAACTCAATCATAAGTTTTTTTAGATATGGTAACGTTTGATGAACCAGTATGTGGTATGTTTATTTGGTTGAAACTAAATGGTGTCAAAGACACCAGAAAATTAATATTAGAAAAAGCCGTTAAACAAGAGGTATGCAATACTTCGTAGTCTTAATACTGCAGAACCTTATCCGATTTCAAAAGTAGTGCGCACTTTTTAGTCACAAGTAGGATCATTGTGACCAAAAAGTTGTAGAGCACACAACGAAGAATTTAATGCTATATTGGGGTTTGATTTAGTACCTTTTGATTACTGAAATCAAGAGTCACAATGATCCTTAATCTTTCTGCTATATATAGTTTTGTATTGAATTCTGAACAAAACGTACTATTTAGATTTCTTTTTTCGCAAAAAGGAAAAGTTAAAGATAGAGCTCACACTCACGCAGTTTCTCATAAAATTAGAATTTCGTTCTCCATGTGATTCAGTTTTAACAGGTGTTTTATTATTTGCATGTGAAATAGATGTGATCGATTTTTTTCGTAAATCACCCATTTCTTTTCCAGGAAGTAGGATCGAAACGGATGGAAAATAATAATTTTATAAAGAGTTTATCACTCTACAAAACCTATGGGTAGAAGAAAATTCTACGATGCGTCCTAATTATACACGAACTCTTATTCTTATAGTATATAGCAGAAAGATTAAGGATCATTGTGACTCTTGATTTCAGTAATCAAAAGGTACTAAATCAAACCCCAATATAGCATTAAATTCCTCGTTGTGCGCTCTACAACTTTTTGGTTCCCACTACTTTTGAAATCCGACAGGATCTTTTATGAAAAACGTTTTAGGTGTTGTTGCTACCCGGATCTTCATTTTTTTATGATCAATCAAAATCTTACCCATTTGTTCGTACAAGTTACTCTTTGTCAAATTCTGAACAAATGGATGTTGTAAGTTGATTGTTCAAGGTAAGATTGAGAACAATCAATGTAGATTTTCTTTTCTCATAGGGTATGGCGAGATTTGCAAAATTATTGCGAACTGAAATTGATGAACAACAACAATTGGTAAGAAAACTCTTACGAGGGAACCTCCCGCGGTGATAAATCGCTTTTTTATCGAAATCTAGTAAGTTATAGGTTATCGACGATGCTGATTCCGAATATGACCATGGGAGTTCCCTATAGCTCTTTGAAGATCCTGTCTTCTGGAAAACCAGTTTTTGAGAAACTTCAAAAGATAACCAAAATCTTTCTTAACAATGCACGATTGTAGTGCGCACATTTCTGATCAAAATGAGACATCCCCTAGCTCTACACAATCTTTCTTTGCAAAGTTATAGAATTTATAAGAAGAGCCTCAAATTAATTTTTTCCTTCTTATTTCTGTAGGTTTGAGCTGACAACGAACAATTTAGGGCTCTTCTTGTAAATTCTATAACTTTGCAAAGAAAGGTCGTGTAGAGCTAGGGGATGTCTCATTTTGATCAGAAATGTGTGCACTACAATCGTGCATTGTTAAGAAAGATTTTGGTTATCTTTTGAAGTTTTTCAAAAACTGATTTTCCAGAAAACAGGATCTTCAAAGAGCTATAGAGAACTCCCATGGTCATATTCGGAATCAGCATCGTCGATAACCTATAACTTACTAGATTTCGATAAAAAAGCAATTTATCACCTCGAGAGGTTTCCTCGTTAGTGTTTTAGTGAAAAGTGTGTATATTTCATTTTTCTATTTTTAAATAGACTGAAAAAGTTGCTGAATAAAAGTTTACAATTGGATATACAATTCAAAGTGAATAAGAATTAGCTAATCAGTCAGTTAGTCTTCATTCTATTTTCCATTTCATTTTTTTATTATTTATAGATGCAACAACAGTGACTTATTTTAGAAAAATGTTCTTTTTCTATATTAAATAAAATAAAAAGCATAGCCTATAGCTTTGTGAGAATGACAAGTGAGAACCTATAGAATACTATCATTCGTTGATTTGAACATGTTTTTTGATCATAATGAATATTTGTTGCTGGTTTTTAATGAGTGTACATCATAACAAATGAGGAAGACGCGTTAATCTCGAAAAATAATACAAAAAAACCAAAGAAAAAAAAATCCGAGATTTTGATTTTTCATTTAACTATATTAAAAGAAAAGAAAATGAAAATAAAACAAAGTAAAATATTTCACAAAAAAACAATATCACACTGAAAATGAAAAATATAAAACAAGACTATTTATCATAGTCTAGAAAAGCACAAAAAAAAAAAATAAAAGATCTAAAAAAAACAAGAAATAAAGACACTGGATTAATTTATTGAACGACTAGTGGAATGAGGAGATCAATGATTTTAATTCAAAATAATTGAGGTATTTTGTATTATTTTGTTTTACTTTGAATGAGAGGATTGATTTTGTCTCATAACAATTATCAATAATTTACCATTATATCATATTTTCATTGTAAACGAATTAGTATCATCTTGATCGTATAATAAACTACTCATGCGAACATGAGATATTTTTTGTATACCACCACCATTTGGTACCAAATGATCTAATTCGCTATCATATTGATCTATTGAATAATTATTATGATTATAATTATTTTTTGAATGTTCACCCATTATTTGCATTTTATATGAATTTATTTTATTATTATCATCGTTTGTTTGATTGTTTATAGACGATGAATATATTAAACCGTTTGTTAAACGATATGGTGGTATTACGCTAGCTTGACGTGACTGAGCAAATGGTGGTGTATATTTTGATGTCATGGAATAATTGGATTTTGTTAATGATGTTCGAACTTTTGATGAATGATCAGCATTTATTAATAATGGAAAACATCGACAATTATGATTATAATGGAGAATTTCAAAAAATGCATTACGAAAGTCTCTAAATAAAAAAAGAAAAGAAAGAAAAAATAATTAAACAAGAACTGGAAGAAGTTTTGAAATACGTCAGAAATAGCATTTTTTTTTTTTATTTATTTATTTTTTTTTATTGTAAATTGTAGACTCAGTTTTTATTGAGATCTATTTTATCTTTCATGGACAAAATGTCATGCTATTCGTATAGAATAATCGAAATAAGTAGAAACAGATGAAATGATGTTTATATAAAGAAATATAGCACTCAAAGGCATAGAATAGTCTCATTGATCAAATTAATAATAAAATGTCAAAATAACTTTTACTGTCGTTCTACTCAGTCTATTTTCTTTTTGTTTATGTACATTAATGATTAATAATAGTGCAAAATTCTAATTGTACTCATTTTTAGATAGAACGAGACAACACAAATGTGTATAGTAACAAATTAAGTCTCTTATGTTCTTCAAATGAAGACAATTAAATTAGTTAAAGTACACAACAACAACAAAAAAAAAAAGGAGAAAAGAAAGAAATAATAATAATAATACTAATAATAACAAGTCGATTGACAATACGTCTATCATTATTATACGTCTGTCATTAATAAAAAAAGTTTACACCTGTTTAGATAATAATAATTAGGATGGTCACCCGCAAGGATAACTGTGATACATACTTGTTTGAAAAAGCATAAATAACAGGATTACAAAAACTATTCGCATATCCAATCCATGTAATAAGATGTTCGACAAATGGCGTAATACATTCATAATCACAATAGGCTAAACGAAGATACATAATAAAAAATGGTAGCCAACAAATGATAAATACTCCGACAACGATGCCTATAAAAATAATTCAAAATATATTTAAAATAATATAATTAAAATTTATATAAAAAAAACAAAAAACAAAAAAACAAAAATAAATAAATAAATAAAAATAATTAATTTAGATACCTAACGTTCTTATCGCTTTTGCATCTCGTTTCCATTTTGAACTTTCTAAAACAAATTGTTCATTACTATGTAAACGTTTAATAATATTTTCTAATTTTTGTAATTCTAATGAATGTTTACGAGCGGTTATAAATATTCTTGCATAAAGAGCAAGAATAATAATTAATGGAATATAAAATGATGTTAATGAAGATATAATAGAATATATTCGATTTGGACGCATTCCACATTCAGATTTATCTTGTAAATATTCTTGAGCATTGCCAAAAGAATATAGACCGAGCATTACCGGTCCATAAGATAGTAGAACACTAATGAGCCATATACAACCAATTATTATAAATATTGTACGACTAGTCATTTTTTGTTTATATCTTAATGGATTTTCAATGGCAACAAAACGATCGATACTAACGGCAACTAAATAAAAAAAAATAAAAAATAAAACAGAATAGAAAAAAATGACTATTTATTATATGACACTTTGTGTAAAATTGAATTTAAGAGTATTATTTAATAGAATAAAACTAACTAAATATTTTCATATTACAAACCTAGATGTAGAATGGATGCTGTACAAAATGTAATATCATTTGATACCCAAATTTTACAAAATATGGCACCAAATATCCATTTTTGTTTAATATTATAGACAAGTCCTGGTATCATAACTGTTGTTGTTACTAATAAATCAGCAATAGCCAAACTCATTAAAATATAATTTGTTGGATGACGTAAACGTTGTACGCGACATATGGCTGTAACAACAATAACATTACCCAATATACTTAAAACAATAATAATGCCATAAACCTAAAAATTTGTTTTAATCGTCCAATAAAATAGTTATTTTCAAAAAACATACCATGGTGTTATAATACGTACAAGAATACCAATAATAAGTTCTCGAACTTTCGTTTGTCGTAACATAATGTCTACTGGTAATAGATTACTGGTATTGTTGGAATTCAACACGTTGACATATGTACTTTGATAGTTAGTAGTCATCTTTTAATGTGTTTGTCACACTATAAATGACAAACAGATAGAACAAATTTTTTTATTGAAATGAAATATACTTTAGACGAATGATAAACAGCTGTAGGCAATTTTTTTTTTTTTTATAAATGAGATAATGAATTAAAACCTTACTATATAACAACATAATCGTTTAATCTAGACATTTTGAGATCTTAGATATTTAACATTTTACTAGTATTACCTCAAATTAACTTCGAAAAATTGATTTATAATCTTATTTAATTAATCAGAAGACGTCAAATAACTCTGTTGATCTTCATTCTATTTCATCTTTACTAGAATATAATGTAAAAAATGAAGAAAAAAAGGAGAATATATATCAATATCATTAGCTAAAATGATTGAGAATAAATGAATTAGTTAAAAACGTGACTACCATTTGGAAAGTGAAGTAAAACTGTCATTCTTAGAAAAAGTTATAATTAACTCATACGCCTTACATATGTCAATATTATCAAAAATTAATCATGAATCATCATCATTTCGTTCTTTCTAATCTTTTACCTTTTTTTTCATCATTCCATTTGATGATTTATTCGTTTTTCCCAAAATTCCATTGCAGTTGATAATTATCTATTAATTTACCAATTTATCAGCATGTAAAATAAAATGAACATTGAAAAACAAAAACAAAAAACAAAGATTCTCATATGCCTCCTATATCTTTAAGTATGATGATTTTTGATACAATAGTTGGCTTTTTTCCTTATTCGAGATATGAAAGACGATATCAAATTTATTTATTGTGATTAAATTCCATTTGTATAGGAATTTGAGATATACTTCGAATATATAACTGGTTGTGATTAATAGACGTTTGATCATAAAAAAAGAAAAAAAAAAATGAACGAACGAATAAAAGAATTAAGAATGAAAAACGACTATTACTGTGTGTGCTATTGTTTTTATATATATATTTTTCTTCTTCTAACATAAAAAAAAAGAAAATCAATTTATTAATATACATATGTATCAAATACAGGTATACATAGGATATATAGGAGAAATTTGATGATATCAAAAAAAAAAGAAGAAGTTGATGTAAAACAGCACAACAGATTCTCTTTTTTCTCTCTTCTGCTCTAATTATTATTATTATTATTATTACAGACATATGAGAGATAATAGCAAAAACAAGTCATCTTATGCAAGTCATAACTACACATACACACGCAGAATATCAATTTAAAAAATACCAAACGTTAATAATTCCATAATCATATTCATTAATAAAAGAATTTAAGGGCATAAAAGTCGAAATCAGATATTTTACATAAATCTATGAATAAGATTTTAATGATTTGGCTAAAGTGTCAATTTTTAGTGCATTTGTTATTGTTAAGAAAATATATTTTACTTTATTAACGTCTTACTTAGTAAATATTGTCTTGTCGACAATATGAAAAGTATAAATTTATTTTGTTTTGAAACAATTGAACTGGAAAGTCAATTGATAAATGAGAAACATTTTTTTTCGCAAAAAACTAGCAATAATTTTTAAAAAAACTAAAAAGAAATGTAACCAAAATGAACATAACTTATTTTTCAATCAATCTAAGAGAAATTTGCTGAATAGTATCATATCGAATATATAGCAGAATGATGAATTAATAAACTATTATTTTATATGACTTTTAAACATGTAATATCCTATCTATCGGTTCTTTTTTTCATTTATTGCATGTGATACCGATAAAATACTGTTAATCACTAGAAAAACTAAGTTAAAGAACCTTCGTCAAAAAAAATAACATTTTTGTTATATGTCCAATTTTGATGAATCATTCAGAGCTTACTAATCATCATTCAACCAAACTAGGTTATACTGAAAACTTCAGCTCGAACGACTGGAGGGGTGCCAAGTTATAGGGATCTCAAAGAGTACAAAAGACTAAACTAATCTAAAAAGGATTCCCAGTAGAATTGCTCCTCCTAGGCGGTTTATCGTAGGATCTTAATTTTCTTTTTGTTTAGTAGCATACCTAAAAAATTTTCCATGGCGATTCGAAATTCGTTTCCATTCATTTTCTACACGCATTTTAAGTCAAAATTCCGAAATTCGTATTAGTGTAGTAATCTTCAATTTTTTCGGCTCAGAATAAGAATTTCAGAAATCGCCACGGACAGTTTTTAGATAAAGGTCGTAACTGCAAAACAAAAAAATTAAAGTTCTGTGATGAACCATCTAGGACGAGTACTAATTTTGCTCTACGAAATCCCTATTTTGAGAACAACACCATCAGTTTTAACTAGGGCGGATGGTTTAGGGCGTTCACGGGAATTTGCATAACTTGAGAAGGGAAGATCGTACACAGCTACGAGACGTCTCATTTTATCAGAACTTCCGGCTCAGAAATACCGATTTTCTGAGGGAGGGTTCTCTTTAAAGATCATTTAATCAGCAACGACAGAAAAAAATGGTTCAGAAACAAGTTCTCCATGATAGAGAGATGATAATTTAAGCATCTCTCTTTTCTTTTTTTGGATTATGCGATCTTTATTACTACGGTCTGCTGGGCTTGCAAAATAAATAGATAGACATATACATCCACAACACAAAATAGAAGAACCTAGTATACAAAAAAACAAAAAAGATAATACTTTTAGAAAACATTCTAAACCTGTACATGAACATAGATTGAGCATCTCTATTGAATAAATCAGTGAATTTCAAGTTATCTCAAACGCTGACTTAGTATTTCTAACGTATCAACATTAAAAGGTGAATGACAAGATGAAATGATGATCGACTAGGGGTGGGACAGTTCCAGTTCAGTTCTTTTCAAAAGAACGGGAACTAGTACCAGTTCTTTTCAAAAAATTAAAATTGAAATAAATCGGTGAACCTACTTACATTGACTTTGTGTAGTGCGCCAGAGGTAGATGATGTGTTTAGTTGGCTAAACCGAGTCAATATAACTAGCTACATCTGTTTTATTTTATTTTGAATTCTTGATAAAAAATTGTAACCAGTTCCCGTTCAACGGTAACTGAACTGGTGACCAGTTCTTAAGAACTATAGGAACGGGAACTGTCCCACCCTATGGTCGACCACGTAAATATTTTCTTATTTATGCGTATTCACTGTAATAATAAAATCATCTGCGCTTTTTCATTCATTAATCTCTATAACAGTGTGCTGTACCACTAACTGGGTGTATTAATCTGTTATTTCCTTTGTATGGAAAAAGACAAGAATTTTTTCTGCACGTTTTTTTTCTCCAGAATGTTGCACAGCGTTCATTTTTCTGCGCAGAAAAGAAATGGAAATCTGCATATTTTTTATGTAATGAAAGAGGAAAATCTTTCAAAGCAGATTACGCTATACGTTTAACCCTTTCAATCCGGATTTAATTTTCAGAAAAAATGAAATTTTTCAAATATAATCTTAAATGTGTCAACACCATTCAGTTCGACTCATCGAAATACCATGACGTACCTATATCATTCGGACTGAAAGCGTTAAATATAAGTGATGCGCATGCGTTAATTAGTATACATATAATAAAAAGTAGAGTATTAACAACATGATCACGATAATCATTCAAGAGAGTATCCGGGAGTATTCGTGGTTTTTCTCTTCCCCTTTTTGTCTCTACGTCAATTTTTCTCTGATTTTAATTGTGTTTTTACGGTAATGCATATTACCGGAACAAAAAAAATAAAGCTGGTTTTGAGTTGTTGAAAAGTGCTTTTTCGGGGTTAAACCCCGAATATTTTCTGTTTTTAGCGAGGGGTACTTCCAAATGCATAGGAAAAATTTTGAAACAAACTTGCGCAAAAAAATTTCCATGAGAAAATAATATTAGTTTGAAAATTTTTCTTCAGCATTTTGAAGTACCCCTCATCAAAAAATAGAAAATTTTCGGGGTTATCGAGTGTGCTGAACACGTGTTAAAAAACACTTTTCAGCAACTCAAAACCAACTTAATTTTTTTTCCGGTGATATGTTTCTTAGAAAACTCGATGATCAATATGACGCCATGTTAGAGCGAACACATTCCACTTCTCAGTTTTACGAAATTTCTATATGTGAGTGTTGAAAAACATTTTTCATACACGTCCTTCAAAACATGTGCAGTAGACCAGGTTTTTACTGTTAATCACGTTTAAACGTAGCAGGTCTAAAACTAGAAAATATATTTTCATTCACAAAATCAAATTTGGGTGAATAAAGACGCTAACAGATATTTCTCTTATTTTATCTTGAGATGAATGCTGAAAATTATTTTTATTACTTTTAACTAAGTTTTAAATATACAAAAACGTTTGTTTTATCCAATCTAGGTAAACATGAGCCACAAAAGTATCGAGCTTTATTGCATTATTTTGACAAAAACAGAGAAAAAAACGGTTGATATGTTTTATCTTCGAATTTTCTACAACTTTATCCGACTATGAAATATACAGGTTAACTAAACTTCTAGATCTCTAGTTTCCATTAACATCTTTGTCAATATACAGACCTAATTACACTAATGAAATTACTCACACTGAGTTATTTAACTGTTTCAAACAAAGACAAAGAAGGAAAGATAGAGAAGAAAGGAAATAAGAGAAACGTTACAGTTACCTCTTTATTAGAGCGTGAAGAAAAGAGAGGAAGAAATCAAAAAAATGTGCAATGAAGAGGCAAATGAAAAGGTTATATTTATTAAGAGCATTGGAAGATTTCTTTATTAAGAAGCCATTTCAGAATTAGGATTAAAAAATTTCAATATTAAAATAACTGATGTTTACAACAACACATGTGTGTTTAATACGCTCACATTCTGCTATTGAACATCTTTTTTATTGTTTCTTTAATTTATACAATTTACACAAACAAAACGGTGAGATTCCGAGAGTTTTCCAAAAATAAAACGTTGTTTAAAAAAGGATTTCGGAGCTATTTTACAAAACATGTTGAATAGAAGATCAATTTTGAAAAAAACTATGTTTTGTTTTTTAAAAAAAAATCAGACACATCTCTTGAACCTAAACACATTTCACTTGGCTCCATTTTTCAGAATTTCTGTAACAGAATTTTTGAAACAGCGCTAAAATCAATGCGAATTTGAAAGCCAATTTTAACAAATATTTTTTAAAAATTTTTAAAACTAAATATTTTATTCAGAAAGAGAAAATAAAACTTAAAGAATTCACATTATATTAATCTCTCGTTTCATCGATAACAGTTGAAATATTTTAGTTTTCATTCAATCATTTTCGTTATGTTTTGTATGATAACTTATCGTTATTTGAAATATTATGTATAATGGAATTTATTCAGCTTGAAGGGAGTTGTCGAATTTATTTGACAGATGTCACTCTTCTTTTCTACTCGATTAAATTCTTCATAGTTATTTTACGCATAAATATTTTATTTTAACTGAAATATATGTATTTATACGCTTCTATTCTATTACCTTAAAATAAATATTAGAGTTCGTCCAGTTGAACGTAAAAAAACTACGTCACATTGCTGAAACAATACAACAATAAAAAAGAAAACTTTTCTGATTATCGTCAGAAAATTTTAAAAAATCATTTTAAAGTCAGAATAAATATGTCTTTTCATATGTATATATATATCGATTTTTTTTTCTTTTTATTGATTGTAAATTGTTTTTTTTATCTTGAACTTTGAAATTGTTTTTTTTACGATTGGTGTAAAACTGATTCAACCAAAACTATCTATATGAATTAATATACAAGATATACCTAATAGGTGATAGCAATAGTAAAACGAATGATTAGAAAATAAAAATTATTTAATTATTTCTCATATCTTTGCTAATTTACAATGTAAAATCATTTGATTTTTAACATTATTTAATATAATAGACATGAAAAGTTGTATCTCTAATTCATCATTTTTGCGTACAAATGATATAATCTATTTTTTTGTGTTTTTTTGTAACTTTAAAAATATCTAGAATTAAAAATTTTTTGTTTTTTATTAATTCTCTGTACTATAGAATCTATGAACATAGATAGATAACATGTCTAGTAAAAGATTTGTATTTAAGTATTAGCTCACAATAGTATTTCATTTTATTTCTTTGTTTTTTTATCAATAGTGATTGTCAAAATTTGATTTTAATCTATTAGAATTTTAATATTGTTTATTTTTAGTATTTTAATATTATATATTCGTGTCAAACGAAAAAGAGTGAATGAACGAAGATTATATATGTATTCTAAAAATAAACAATAAACATCATAAGAATAAGAATATTTGAATAAAAAAAGAATGACGTACATTGAATAAACACTTAAACATATTTGACTCTAATTAATTGTAAGAAATCTTTCAATAGGAGAGATTTCAAGGATATTTTTTCTAATCATATTTATGCTACTACCATTCAGTCTTTGTATACTCATCTTACTATATGAGACTACTTTTTCTCTATTATTTCGACTTAGCATGTGTATACCATTAACGTTTTAGCTCCACTCTATTCACGAATCACTAGATGTGACCATTTATAGAAGAGTTAAAGAAAATAAACAAAACACCGAATTTAAAACCTTTCACGACATTATTTGTAGTATATCCTATAAGTTATTAATTGATAAAAAAAACTATTATTTTTTACACGTACGATCGCTCGCTACATGAGTCATTGGAGACAGAGAATTTGAAAAATGACTTTTTTCAAATAAAATTTTCACTATTTCTATATAATGTTTGTCGATACCGTATCTAAGGCTTAGACATAGATAACGTTAATTGTAAATGTAGGCGTCATTGATTGTTATACGAGCGTCAGTCTTAAACTTTCTTTGTTTGTTCCTCCCACCAATGATCACAGACATCACTCAACTATCGTGGAACTAGGTGAATGTATCTGCTCGATCTAACTATACTGTTAGTATATTGAGTAGACCACCGCTCTATTCAAATGACTGTTTTATCAGTGACGATGCTAGAATCTCTAGGAAGAGGTAAAGGATTGAACAAGTATTTCATGAATGAGTTTCTCTTTCCTATCTCCGCATTAGAAAAAAAAAAATTTCTGGTGATTTTAAGAAAGATAGTCTTCGTTTTGACTCTCAGTTTATCTTGACGGAAAAATGTGAATATTTTCTTAAAAGTAAAGTTTTATTGTTAAAATTAATTATATATAAATTTGAATGTTTTTCTGTTTTAGATCTTTCTGTAAGTCGAATTCTTACATTAATATTGTTATTTAATTGTGAGAACTGTAATAATTCAAATTGAGTTCGTGATATATATTAATATGATGATAATCCTAATTTTATCCCAGTAGCCAGTTGTCTCCGTTAGTGTGTTTAGATTTAAAGATCAAAAATGATTTCCTCAAAAGAATTTTAATTTATTATCTTGTATTGGCGTGAAGGTAGGTGTTTATTCGCATATCATCTGACACTCAATTTTCAACCATTGTCACCATTTTACCTGTTACTATTATTAACTCTTATTATTATTATTATTTTTAATATTTATAGTCTTATTACAGTAATTCGAGATAAGTAACTTTAAAAAAGATATATACACATAAACAGTAAAAGTTGAAGTGAATTCATATGAAATGACAGAAAATACTCTCTAACAAAAGACAAGAATTGAAGAGCATCTTGAAACAGAAAAACAAAAAATTCACACAAGTATTTTTTTCTTCTTGTGAACACACTTGTATCGTCAAAAGAATGTAGAGTAAAAAAGAAACTTTACGTACGTACACGAATTACGTTCAATATTATTGAATGTAGTACTCAAGAGGTTATATCAAAACATATTGAGTATACATCTTCGGTTAACTATTCTATGTTGGAGTAGCTAAGCAGTCGAAATATCGAATTCTGTTCGAAAATTTTAAAAAATATATTTTAATGCATAAAAATAACTTTTATTTACTGTACGCACATACATCAGTGAAAATTTAATTCGATGTACCGTGTTAATAAAAATAAAGTGTATAAATCAACAAAAAAATTGAATACATGCTAATGTGTTAATTTCTAATTTTTGATTTTTGATACATCTTATGTTACTGTTTTAATCTCAGATATATTCAAATACTTAAATTTTTTCTGAGTTGTGCTTATGCATTCATTAAGATTTTTTATTAGCTCAACGTCTAAACACATTCAAAAATTTCGAGAGGTCTGCATTTAGTGGAGTTTCATTAAAAAAAAACGTTCATTAAAATTTTTTAATGAACTTCTTGTGACATCAAAATTTTTTTATGAAACTCCAGAAAATAGTCACTTTGCAGGAGACATTTTAATGAAAGTTCGGTGAACAGAATATAAGTTAAAGACCCAAAAACAGGTGTATTTATGCCAAAACAAAAGTGTATGTATCACAATCGTTAAGCGATATATACACGAAGTGAAACAAGTATCTTCTGCTAAATGAATATATCCTCGTGGAAAAAAATAGTTGCACACAGTATTTTTAAGATATTTTCCTTATGAAAATATACTTTTACAAAAATGATCACATATTCTGATAGCGCTTGAAATTCTCTACAATTCTGTATATTTAAATCTGGTCTTGCATTTATTTGCTGAAAAATACATTGAGTGCAATGACGGTCCCCTCATCGTCAGATTCCCAGAAATTGTAATGAGTGTGACATCTCAATATTTTCTATTTTTCTCGTGTTTCTTTAGGACCCAAAGGTTAATGTTTTTTTAAAAAAATGCGCCGCGAAATGCTCTACAAAACTGTACTTAACCTTTAATTTTAGAGCTTCAATCAAGAAAACTACGCAGATTATACGAAAGACGAAAAAAATGAAAACTTTGAAAATCTGTTATTTTTTTCCACCTGAACCTTTTTCTTTTGCCACTATTTCCGTAAAAAAAGGGTTGCAAAAGTGAGAAGTCAGTTCTTTTTGTACTTCTGAATGTGCTCTTTCTCGTGGTCTGTAAAAAAATCTTTTAGAACAGATGGTGTGGAAAAAATTAAAAAAGTAGCGAAAAAATGCACCTTTTTGGTACTTGTCAATTGAGGGTACCTTCGCTGTACTTAAATTATTTTTCAGCAAATAAATGTAAGACAAGACAGTTTAGGCGCTATCAGAATATATAATTACTTTTATAAAAAGCAATGTTTATAGTGATGATAAATTGAAAAAGCAAGTTGAAGAAATATAGTAACAAAACGCAGTCCGTGGGAATCGGACAATGTGGGGACCGTCATTGCACTCAATGTATTTTTCAGCAAATAAATGCAAGACAAGGTATAAATATACAGAATTGTAGCAACTATTTTTTTCCACGAGGATATATATTAGATAAAATTTCTCTTCCATCAAAAAATTATAATGAAACTCCTACTAAAACCTTGAAAGTACCGGAACTTTCATTAAAATAAAACGCTTTAATGGAAGTTCTTTTTTAAGGAAAGTCAGTCACCCAATCCTTTTAAGTGTAAAATCAGTCTTCTATTAAAAAGTGATCTAATGAGCGTTAATGCACGAAAATGTGAAGGTATTCTGTCTGAGGTACGCTTGTTATCCATCTCCTTTCCAATTAATTCGATTATTTATTGTCAATAGCTAATTTTTAGATTTATACATCATCAAGGAACATGAAGTGTCTACGTTCAAAATTTACATTATCTATACTATCATTCTACGCATTTTAGAAGGTTTTTAAACCACTCTCTTCTGGAAGCTTTAAACATCATTCTTTGCTAATTGAATTTCAAGAAAGTTATTATATATTAAGAGAAGTATTGTTTTTCTAAGTAGGTTTTTTTAAATGCTAAGTTAATTCCTACTTTAGTAAGCTATATTTTTTGTGTGACAGGGGGCGGTGAGGGAGGAGGGTGCGTGGAGAGCATAAAAGTGAGCCACTAAACCACATTTCTGCTTGTTTCTCAAAAGATATAATTATTTTTAATAAATTACTTAGCAAAAAAATAACTTTTTACTTAGCATTTAAATGGGAGCCTTACATTAATACTCGAATTAAATAGTTAGCCCAATAGAGCATATATTTCTCTTTCGAGTAAGTTGTCGTGCAACTTTGTGTGACGTTTTGTTAGAAAATTGCATTGATTGATGAAATTGCAAGCTCAAACATACGCTAATGACAGATTACACTTATGATAAATAATGCATTGTTGTTTTTAGTGTAACTCATGTTCACTGCTGTACCAAAATTTCAAGAACGAATTGTCACAATTCAAAAAAAATTTTCTGTTTTATAGCTAAGACCACAAAGTGACTGAGGCAATTTTTCAAATCCACTTTTGTAATGGAAAAATGACATTTTCTTGTACAAGTCAAGTTGATCTTTTTGGTATTTTTAACTTTAAAGCACGGATAAAATGTAATGAAAACGATATTCAAAAATTGACTTCAGTCATTTTATAGAGCTATGTACCTCGAATCGTTTGAAATCAATGCGCTTTGTACAGCTATTTCTAATCCTTAGCGTTTGCTACCATACTACGAATCTCCTGTTGATTGCGGTTGAATACCGCTTAGAAAAGATTTTTATAGAGGAGATTATACATTCACAATCGTCTAAATAATGAATTATGCACTGAAATAACATACGGTGAACATACGGTGAATCTTATCCACGAGAGTCTTTTATAGTTTTCTTAAAACGGTTCAGAAAATTGAGACAACAGATTAAGGGTAACACCCGCTCTTTTTTGACCTTCTTAGAAACCGTGGAAGCCGATGCCGAACGGGGGCGACATTTACAACAGATACAGAACATCGAAAAAGAAAATCGATGTATTTTTGTCCAATCTTTTCTGACGTGTTCTTCTATGGGTTTTCTAGAAAACTCTAGTTTCCATCAGGTCACATTACGACCCCTCGAAAAAATGGTCCGATCGAGCTCCAAATTTTACGAGAGATATTTCAGACCTTGTCTCAGAATAAAAAAATTTCTTTTCGAAATATATGCTTTCCTTCTTGAGACATTAGAAAAATACTAAAAATCCTGTATAAAAAACTGGTTTTTCATTTTAAAAACCTTCTCACGCCGAAAGTTGAAATAGAAAACGGTTAAAAAGAATTTACATCCTGAGATAGGGTTCGAAGTATCTGCAGTAAAATTTTGAGCTCGATTGGACCATTTTTTCGAGGGGTCATAATGTGACCCGGTTGAAACGACCATAGAAAAAGCGCATAGTGAGAAAAACACATATTGAACATAAGCCCCTGTTTTTCAGGGCATATGCGGTGATGCTTATATCTTCACGAAAATGCATCAGAAAATTCTGGAAAACGTTTCATTTTGAAGAGCACACTTCCTTCTGTCATGCTATTTATAGGAAGAAATGTTGAATATATAGGAAAGGAGAGAAAAATTTACGAAACTAAAAAATCTCAATTTTTTAGGCTTCAGAGGAAAAAAACTTAAAAACTTCATCATTTTTTCAAGGAAGGTCGTGGAGAGCTGGAAGTGGTCTCATTTTATAGGCTAAACTTTCCTCTACGTTAGACTCTGTTCAGCTCAAAATGAAAACTTTTCTGCAAAAAAGGAAAGGGGAGGGTTACCCTTAACTTTTTTCCCAATGCAAAATATTTTACTCGGAGACAGAATTTTATTACATTTGCACGAATTAATTCTTAAACGTTTAATGTGAACATATTTACACACATTATTTCTTTTTATATTTTAATAACGTTAATACATTAGATATTTATAATTCGTTTACATAAAATTAATCCACCAAAAATATCTCATGGGTATGGCCATAGCGGACTATAAAACAAGGTTACACCTTTTCTTCCTCAGATAAAATGCTTTAAGAATATTAGAGAAAAATATAATCGTCAGAAAAAAATATATTATTTAAAAATAATCTCCTTTCCAAAAAATCGTTTGTCTGACTCTAACTGTTTAATTGAGCTAATAGTCGTCTCTACAAAGAGAGAGACCGATAATAAACTAACTACTCTACTAACGTGAAAAGATAGATTGTTTCAAACTAACCCCACTGAAAGATCGATCTATTTACCAGAAATCCGATGGATGTTATGTATACTTATCATAATGACTTTTGAACAGCAGCTAATATTTTTCAAAATGTTTACATTTCTAGTTTCCAAGTGAATATTTGTTCTTATTTTTATATGGATAAGAATATAACAAACGTATTTCTTTTCTTTTTTTTTTTGACTAAATATTTGATTTCGAAAACTTAAATATTTTTTTTTCTAAACTTTCTTTGCTCTCTTTTCTTCTAACGGAAAAAGAAAATCTTTTGTGATTACAAAAGCCTATTTCTTTCTTCCAATAGAAACAGGAAAAATGTTTTTGTTATCAATAAGAAACGATTCGGAAACGAAATGCTGCTTAACAAAAGATATTTTATTTATATGTGGAAAGATGTCTGTCTGAAACGATTTATTAAATTGAAGAAGAAAAAACAGAAAATAGTAAACTACTAGATGTAGCGAGAACGGTCAGATCAAGACAATCTAGCGAATTATTAATTAGTTGAACAAGCAGGAAGTTTTTTCGAAACATGAAAGTTTCTTCAAACAAATATTAAATGAAAAACATTTGATGATCATAAAAATGAATTAAAATCAGACTCTTTTTAGAAACGACAATTATTTTTAAACTTTCGTTTTGAAATATTCATACGCATGAATAGTCAAGAGTATCACCTTTCAGCATCTGTATGAATTTAGTCCACTCATCTTCTTCACTTTTTCAAAAAGATTTCCAAAAATCTCTTGAAAAAATCAGACTTTTATCATATCTGCGCTTTCCAAAGACGGGATATGAAATTTCATTATCAACAAATTCTACAAGGTTATAGAACTGACTTTGTCCATCAAAAAGTGACATATAAATGAATTCTACACATTTTCCATTCGAGAGTAGTGAGCTTTTTAATGCAATCTTCAAAACATACTCTAGTTCATTTTTAGTCAGACTGCATCGTAAAGTGCCATTTTTTCAGGAACGCAGATTCATTCATTTTTCACCCTGTCTCGCAACTATAGCTTTAGCTTTACCTATAGTTCGAACCAGGTTAAGCTGTTAGTAAAACCGATCAATTCAACCTTGTGACGTGTACTTCTCTATTAACAGTTCGTCTGATCAGTACGATTCCATCGGACTTTATGTTTGTTATACTTAGTAGATATGCCCTTTCTGCAGACAAAAATGTGTACGACCTAAGGTTCGGAAGATATATCGGAAACAGTTGTTTTTTCCATTACGTTGACAGTGTATTTATCATCTTAGTCAGAGGCGCATCTAAGATAATTAAACAATCGTTTATATCTTATGATGATGGCTATACTATGTGATTTATCATTAAGTAAATAGTGTTCCCTGTACTGTGTGTGTGTGTGTGTTTGCAGTGCATTTCCATATGCAGATGTCATGGATCTTTTTTCTATATCTAAATATCAATGATGAACTGTTATTCAGTTATAATATAGACATATTAAGGAGATATTATGATTAATCCATATTTATTTATATTTGTTCACCTGTGTTTTTAACCGTGCATCAGATATGCTGTAGTTTTTGATGCCATCTAATTACCGTCGTTAGAAATTGCTTCAAGTTAAAAGAAGGTATGCTAGTAACTGTATTCAAACTTTTTATCTCGATCAAATAAATAGTCCGGGTAAAACAACTGGACATCCAACTACCACAATCCAAAATGCACTAAATATACCTAGAGAAGTTCAAAGGTTTGAGGATAATTATGAAGCTAGTGTGATTAAAAAAGTAACATCAGTTTTGGGTAATGAGGTTGGTTCACACATACAGGCATTAAACGTTCTTATAGGCATTAATCATCATCATTATATCACAATATTATTAATGACTAAGATAGTTACTGCAAAATATGCTAGTAAAAATAAAGACATAAAGAATAACACAGTCATTGTTAATTAACATAAAAAATGGTTTCTCCTGTTTGCAATTTAATTCAGCTCTTTGCATAAAACTTTTTTTCTTTAGCTCTACTCTTGTGAAATATATTCTTGTTCAATAAATACACTCTAAAAGAAAAATCTGTACTGCTCTTTTTAGAAACCGCTGTTCCCCTGAACGCTTTTTAGAAAGATCACTTCTATATTGATTACCAGTGGAACACTTTTGAAAGGTGATCTACAGTAGAATAGTTTTGAGAAAGGTCACTTCCAGAAGAAGTAAGCTTAAATACTAAAAGTGTTCCAAAAACTTTCTAAAAGTATTCTTCAATGCAGCATTTTGAAATTGTTCCAAAAAGAAAGTTTGGAAAACAGGAATCGCTCTTTTCAGCCACACATTTTTTTTTCTACAATGTACATTTATTCGTTTACAACACTATGCAGGCCGCATACTCAGTGTCTGATATTCAAGGGTTGTTTACAGAAGTAAGTCGTACAAACAAGTTTCACTTCACTACAAAGCCGCACATTTCAGCCAGACAGAGACTGACCTACTAAGATCTTATTTTAATAGATCTAACTAAAACGTACAAATAATACGAATAGTTGTTTGAATTTCGTTGTCAACTTAAATCAAACTAGTTTTTTTGAAACGTAAAATCCAAATATTTGACAAAAAGAAAGAACAATGGAATCGAGAAACTAGATCTAGTTGATAAATTAAATTTGAATCAAGGTTTGTAACTGTCACCATTCCTGAGATTTTTGTATCGTGCTGAATGCCTCAATTCATTCTCAGTTTTTTTTCATAAACATTTCTTATTAGGAACCCTTTTACGCAAGAAAACTCGTATAGTCAGTGGATTGTGAGCTAATTTTCTATGGTACTCAGTCCCCGATACTTACTAAATTTATGATCGAAATGACTTCCCTAACAATACGTTGATTCATCACAGATAAGAAAACATAAAAAACTGACTGATTTGGCGATGTATTTGTAAGAAGTATGCATTTTACTTGCGATTGTAACCGTATACATACGAAATAATTCAATTAGTCTCTCAACTTTAAAAAATAAATCCCTATAAGGAAAATGAGAAAAAATTCACTAAAAAAAAGCTTCTTTTTTCATTATGAACTTTCTTGATACTAAGCAGCTTATTTCATATCTGACTTTCGACACTTTCAGTTCAATTCATTCTTTACGTTCCACATATTGGTTTGATGAATTTTGAAAAAACAAGATTTTCTCTCCCACACAGTTTAACTTACATGTTGCTGATAATGATCATGTTGGCATTTTTAGCATATGATGATTGAGAGAGAATAACTAAGTGCATTAGACAGAAATAGTCATTTTTTATGTATGACATAGGAATTGTTTTCATCATTATAGACCAATGTGCTGTAATTTCTTTTTTCCTCCTCTTTTTCTGATATTTGTTTTCTTATGGGTATTCAGACAATATCAGACACTGCACACTCATACATCAATAGATTTCTGTATAATTGTGTGACTGTAGAAAAAACAACAATGTATGTGTATGATATTTATTGATATTATAGAGACAAAAAGCATCTGGATAAGCCGAGCAAGAAAGATAAAAAAGAAACCTAGAAACAAGTAGATAGAAGAAATTCTGACAGGTATCTCAGCGTGAATTCTGTTCTGTGGAAAAAAACAATAGAAACATCGTTACTAAGCAAAATAGTGATTAAACATAAGTTTCACTAAAAGTCACTTTTCAAACATAACGAGTTGAGTATAACCGGAAAATAACACAGTGCTTGATAATGCTTAGTGTGCGAATCATGCTTCTGTCTATTGGATTACAGTGGTCTTCAATACAACTGTGTTTTATAATCATTGAACAATAATTACACAAAACTTTTCATTGCATATGTACCTTGGATGTATTACCCTGGCATTGGTTGATTCATACTGAGCACAGATATTCAAGTTACAACTTCTCATTAATTAAGACTATTCTAAAAATGTATTCCTCTTCAACATAGAGAACAGTGTTCTACTTTTCTTTTCTTTTTTCTACACCCACATTTTTTCGAGACTTTTTTGTTCTTTCGTGGTGCACTGTTGAGTCGAACGTCCATTCATGTTCATTTTTCTTTTTTCGTACCACAATTTAGCATCATATTTGGACTCGTAAAGGTGATTATAGACATGACTCTCAGAGGTGAGCCTGTCATTTCTACATCTGATTTGATCGATTCACAGTGAAGTGTTCAAACAATATGATTTTGAAAGAAACACAACGATTTAAATGCAAATTTTCTAGATGATAACAAAACATTCGAGTCACACAAACTCCCTTAAAAATATTGAGTTATTAGTCACTTCAAACGCTACATATAATCGAAATCAGAAGTTGACCAGTTTTTGTTTTATACTGTAGTTTCGATGAATGAGATTAGAATTAAGAAAAAATGATCTTTTTATACAGTTGATAGTGTACCACTAAGATGGCAAATTTTCGCAAAGCGTTCAAAAGTCAAAATTATTTTTTGTCATATTCACAAAAATTATTGTTAAATTGAACAACATTTGTAAAAATTCACTCAAACACAAAAATTTAAAATGATCCAACGTGTTCAGTAATTCTTAATGCTGTTTATGTTAATACTAGTAAGTAATGTTCACATTATGAAGAGTTTTCATTAATTTTTCATTTAAGAACTTAACGGTTAAAATAACTTTAAGTATTGTTATTGTGTATGATTAAATGTATCCATATTTCATTTTAAATTTTTATTTTAATGACAAATATACACACACACTTACAGACATACGTAGTAAAATAAAAGTATAATAAATAGGGGTCATTTTTGGATTCACGAGAAATAAACAAGAAAGAAAAAGTACATCTGTAGATATATATAGAACTATTGCATTTAAAAACAAACAATTATACCAACAAAGAGAAAAACAACAACGAAAAAAAATAAAAGCGACAATTTTTTTTTTTGATCAATATAGAAGAGAATGGAATAAACGGTAATAATTATTTATAGTGTCTGTGTTTAATAGAAGAAAAAAACTTTTTGTATAAGGAATCGTGGAAATTACATACAACACTACATGAAGTAATTCTCTAAATTAATTTGTCGTGAATAATTTATATCATAGCTTAAAATGCAATTTTGCTGTCCAGTTGATCACTATGCAAAAATTCGATGATAATGACATTATAGGAAAGAGTAAATTACAATAATTAAAAAGTCATGGAATGCCAGTAGAAAACTACTATCGTCAGTGTTTGTGAGGGATTATTTATTAAACAGTTTTTTTTTCAGGCTCATCTATTGATTTTGTTCCATTTTGATCAGGAACAAACCGATCATCTTGCCCACCAGCATTTACTATTTCAGCATTTGAAAGTCCCGATGATGTTGTTGTTTTCGTGCTAGATTTTCTCTGTTTTTTCCTGCTTGTTCTGGAAGTCATTCGACCAGTTGCTGTCATTACATTATCATTTACTGATATGGCTGTGCTCGTTTCAGCATGAGGTGTTGGTGTTACAGCTTTCACTTTGGAATAGATCCAGGCTAAAAAAAAGAGCGTGATGATAATAATACTAAAATGCAAGTTGGTAGAAGGGACTCTAAACAAGAAGATAAGCCTCGCACAACACAACACTAAGAACCATAGATAGACGAACAGATAATAGACAATTCGTTGCTTATTTTTCGTTCTTTGATGATATATTTAGATCAATCATCAATAAAACTATACATTTTCCTCAAGACAAAAAGAAATTAATGAAATATTATTTAAAGCAAATTTAATCTCGAAGTAAAGGAAAGAAAATCGCCTCTCAGCCATTGAGATCAAGCTAGATACTGTAACAATTTCATCTGCTCAATAGTACGTTAACACAATTTTTATTCTAATGTATCTATCCATGCAGACTGTAATTGTTTATGAGAAAAAGCATTTTCGATGAATATCGCTAACAATAGGCATGCGAACTATTCAAGGAAAAGGTGTTCATACATAACACGTATAAAAACACTACATAAGCTGACAACATAGAGAGAAGAAACATTTTTACCGATCAAAATAATTGTAAAAATCGTAGCGACCACACCAAGTATGATCATCATCTATTGACAAGAAAAGAAATGAAATCTAATGCTGTATATACTTAAAACGAATACAGCATTAGATTTAAAAACAAAAACATCATATCTTACCTTACAATTTTTCCACCAAAACTTTCGTTTTAATTTTCCAGCTTGTTGTTCAAATTGTGCTGCATTATGCTGAAGTGCATCTGAAATAATCAAAAGTGTTAATTTTTTTTATTTTTTGAAATAATTTGTTGTGTTATTTATTTTAATGAACATACCAGCTCGATCATCAAGTATAGACAAATTTTTATCACGTTCAAGCACTTTGTCAACATTTTGCCTCATAATATCAACAACTTCATCCACTTGTGCTTGAGTTTGTGCCAAACGTTTACTAGCTTGTCCTCCACCATTAGTAGCCCTACAAAAAACATGTAAACATATTAAATTATACATAAATTTAAGAACATATTTTTTACATACATTATTTACTTAAAAATCGATTTTTTATTTAATAACGATTTTGACGTAAAGTACTTTGTCTAAAAAGTAAATAACAGCTATATAATTTTAGAAAAACAGGTGTAGTTAGCAGACTGTAAAGAAAATAAACAATATTTACGAAACCAAAGGGAAGTAGACTCAACGGATCTAAAGGAGGAAATAATTCTTTCTAGGAAAGATAAATAAAAAACCTAGACATTTTAAATCGATGATATCAAATTCTGTCAGATAAATTTGGAAAGACAAATCGTTCATCTAATATTTCCTAACATACTTTTCGTTTTGCACCAATCTATCTTTTCAGACTCGATGAACAGCATCGTTCAGTAACAAAAATTGTGAGATCTCTACACCAGTCAGTATTGCTCACAAGAGTTTCAATCACTTTTGACAGATACTTCACTGAGAAGCTATCATCCTTTTATTTTTACCCAAGAACAATAAATCTCAAAGAATCGTATCAGCCGCAACAATTTTTATCAACTATTTTTCATGTTCTTCCATTAAAACTCCAAACGAAGGAAAATGCACGAATAGAAATCGAATTATTCGCACCTAGCATATCTCTCAATTTAACGTTAACACAGAATTATTAAAACTGTTTACATCAGCATATTAATAATACAGCAAGAGTCAAACTATATGCATGATTGATTAAGAAAGTGTTTTTCCTATTGTTTAATATAAAAAAATAAGAGCAATGGAAAAAAATGAACAGAAAACTTGCCTTTGCTTGAACAACCGAAAAAACAACTTGCAATTATACGAGTCAAAGAAGGAGAGAATATTTTGATATACAAGATAAAAAGAGAGACAAACAAACAATCAAGAGTGCAAAAAAAAAAAGATAGGACAATAAATATATTCAATGTGGGTTAAGATCAGTGGTTCTTAGAATTCTCGAGAGACAAATGATAGAAAGTTTCAAAAATTTTTATGAATGAAAAAGTGTTTTTTTATTTTTCGTTATCACTTGTCTATCATTCTTTAAAAGAAAATCTAGTGATATTATTTAGAAAACAATTTTTTAAAACCAACTCCAAATGTGTTCCTGAACGAAAATTGGCTTATAGTCTTGATAAAAAATGTTTCCAAGATAGGCAAAGTCAGTTTTCTTTTCAGATTGACTTTATCTTTCTCGAGATTTATATATTCTTCACCGAAAATTTGAAGCTAGTTTCTTCAAGTATCAGACATACTTTTCTTGAAAACATCACCAAAGATATCTTAAGATTTGAGGTTTTTTAAAAACTAGGCTGAATTTCATGGTGTACTATACTATTCAGTTGATTCCAATGCACAGTATAGTGGAAAAAGTTGACAAAAAGAGATACAAATTCTTTAGGAAAAAAGTATCTAAACAAATGACAAGTAAATAAGCTCTCAGACTAAGTTGAGAAGATTTTTTTTGAATAAAAGATAGTGCTACAGTGAAGCCAACGTGACAACAAAAAATCTTTTTCAAAAAATTTTTAAAAGTGCCCAGAACATTAAAATAATTTCACAAAAGGCAATTTGCTCCCAAGGATATATTCTACACCTCTGCTACCGATAAAAACATCGAATACAAAAAGAAAGAAAATACATAGAAAGTTTATAATATCGCTTCGGTTGTAGTAAATAGAAGTTAAAGCATACAATAAAAAATAGACGTTAATATCGTAAGAAGACAAACGCAACCTAAAGCGGAATGATCATGTGTGTAATTAAAGTTAGATAAAACCATAATGAAGCAAGAGTATGTCGTATAAAGACGTTACCGACACAACCTCAAATATAAAATATATTTCATTGATCAATCTGAAAAAGAAAGATGTATATATATATATATATGTGTGTGTGTGTAGATCTCAAATATATCAAAGAATCTTACAGCAGAATTAAAAATAAATCTTCTTTTTCTTCCACTGTTTTTTGGATCATTATTTTTACTTTTTGTTGATTGTGTAACCGCAACTAAAGAATAAGAGAAGACACTGTCAGTCACGTCAAATTCAAATAATTATCACTCACTTACCAACAATGATGACAATCAAGACAATAATGACAATGATCAAAATGATCCACATCTAAATTCCAATTCATAAATAGTCTTAAGTAGATATTAACACAAAATACTTCAATAGCTGCAAACTGATTACTTAACTTATTCTTTGTAATCATTCATTAGATACACTACCGATGATTGGATACATGTCATAGTTCCATGTACATAACAATTATGTACTTGTCAAAAAACAAACTTTACTTATGTCTGTTGTTAAAGCAATCAAACATGAACCTCTTCCTAAAATTATTTTGCCGTATCGAAGCTATAAAATATTTTTTGTTTCTAAATTTTTTTATCTTATTATCAAACCGATTAAGTAGCATGAGTGATTATGAGTGGAAAAGTCAACAAATTTTCCTCTGTCCATCTCGATTTTGAATGCAAAAAAAGCAACTCGAGTTTTTTTAATCGTTTTATAACACTAGATAGCAGCAGCCTTTCTACCTTTTCATTTTTCACCGTATCTTTCTTTCTAATCTTTTTGATAAAGTTTCAAATTAGCACCCTCAATTTCATCTGAAAAAAAATAATTTAAATATTTTAATAAGATTCTCTAATAAGTTTTTGAATTAACCATTTGATCAACGAGAAACCGTGATCATATACAAATAGATTTCAATGTAAAAAAAAACAACTAAAAAATAACTAAACAATATTTTACTTTAAGATTTTTCCACCAATATTTTCGTTTCAATCTTCCTGCATTCGCCGTAAATTGTGACGCTCCAGTTTGTAAAGCATCTAAAGAAGAATGAACGCAAGAAAATCATATGATAATTATAATTGATTGATTAATATTATAAGAATTTTAAAAATTATACAAAGTAACTACACGACATACATTTTGAATCTTAACACTAATATTTAAAATAATAGAATATATACGAAGATTATAAACATGAACATTATACAAAAGCTAGTTGTATATGACTAAAATGTGAAACGGATAACTGATATATATTATTATTATTATCAGTAGTTTTATGTCTATCTCAAAAGAACAAATATTGTTGGTTTAACTAAACAAACACCTTGTATAAAGATTGCCTGATTATTTGTTAATTTTAATTCATTCAAAGAGTGACTATGTCTATGGTTGGTTATATTCGAAAAATATCTGAGAACCAGTTCATCTTTTCTCAAAATAGTAGCGATATATCAGCAAACATGCGCAAATCATACCGGCCCTTCCTTCAAGTGTTGAAAGTTTGGCATCACGTTCCAATACTTTGTCAAGATTGTCTTTCATAACATCGACAACCTGTTGAAAAAAAAGGGGAAACAATTAAACAGTGACCACTATACAACAACAAACAAATAAAATGACTTGTACAGTCTAATATAATAAAATAGATTAATACATATATGTATATATATATCTACATGTTGGGTTTACATAACACAATAAAACAAATAAGCGACTGAAGGGTCTCATTTTGTTTTTCCCATTACCTGAGCGATCATCTAGTGTTGTTAAAGTTTTATCCCTCTCTAATACTTTATCCAGATTGTCTTTCATTATACCAACTACCTACAAGTTTAGGTGTGAAAAAGAACGGGTCTTAGCCGAAAATTGACCTAGCATAAAGCATGATAAACGGGATTATAAGAATACCTGATTAACATCCGCTTGTAATGCATCAAAACGTTTTGGAGTAGCATATTTTGCAGCTGATGGATTATTATTTGCAGTTTCGTACGACCTAAAGAACATAATCGAAGCAAATAATGTAAAGAGATGTAAAAAATAAGTAAACTACATTTACTCACATTTCGATTGAATTTCACGTACTAAATTTCAAACAGTCGGTAATTTATAAAATCTATAATGAAAGAAGAGGCTGAGCTTTTATTATAAATATTTGAGTCTTTTCTTTCCTGTACTATGTGACTAAACTGGAAGAAAACTTCGGATCACTACTCAAGAAAGAAAATAAACTGGTGAAGTAATGTAAGTTGTGTCAATGAATGAATGATGAGAGCCATCAGCTCCCCGACCTATAATAACAATGACTGGTGCCAAACAACAACAAAAAGAAACCATAAATAGAGAATTAAAAAAAAAGAGTAAACCAGTGTACGAAACAGAAAGGTAGAAAAGAAAGAATAAAAATAAGAGTAACAGCAATGGATTTGTTTTAACTGTAAATATGGCTATGTTCTACTGTAAAAATGCTGAGATAAAGCTATTTTAAATGACAATAAAGAAAACGAATGACTGATTCTGGAAGATTTTATTCCACTCAGTGGCAGTTGAATGAAAGAAGGAAGACCAAACTGTTTTGGAGAAAAATCGTTTACAGAAGGTAGAATACGAAAGTATTTATAATGATGGCAACGTAAGAAAAAATAGCAAAGTGCTCTCAGTCGATACAACAAAAAAATTCTCTTCCTCTCTAAAAGCAGGCGATCTGACTAGAACTGGGAAATCAAATGAGCTTATCAAGCGAATTTTTTTCCTCAAATATGAAGAAAAAACGTTGATTACAAATTAACAAGTGTGGAAGGTATAGCAGACTGATTTGCACGTTGCGCTAGTAGAGCAATCGGCAGATAATAGTTATTTTTACTAAACATACTAACAAAATCGATAAGAGATTTCGAAATAAACTATTAAACAACAAGAGAAAACAATAACAACAAACACTGGCATGAAACAAGGAAATTATCCTCTATGTAACAGTCACGGATGGAACGGAACAAACTTTTGCAGCCATATTGACCTTGCGATGTGTTTCCACTATATTGATGCTTGATGAGTTACACATTTACGTTCATCTTAGTAACGCTCTAATTCTGTAAGAAGAAACAATTCGAACCATAATGTCGACTCACAGCCAATGGAGAAGCAGCTCTGCAAATGAGAAAAAACAACGAATAGAACTAAAACCGTTGTTTCTTTAAAGAGTCAGAATCAATCCGAATTGACGTAGATGGTCTCTACTTGCAGCTACTATTTGGAAAAGGAAATAACTCAACTTAATCCTCAAGATTCATTAATTAATTACTATTTCTATTGTGATTTGGATCATGCGGGCACATGATGATAACTTTTTAGCTCTAAAACTATTATGCCCCAGTTTTTATTGGTATTAGGTCTGTAAAAGCTCACGTTTCGTTCCTTGAACGTCAACGCTAAAGCACTGGTGAACGTGAGCTTTTTTTATACGAACGGTGTTCATATTGTCTGAAGTAAATATAAAATCCTGTTCTTGTACTGTAGTAAGATCAATTTCAAGATCTGATCAATAGAAAGTCTAACTAATGATCAGACAGTCTGCTCAGGCCAGTAATCAGATTATAGCAACGTAAAAAGGATAGCCATTTATTCTCTGATCAAGGCGTGGATCCTTTCATGAACAGATTGCCGATTTCCTGACTAGGAGACTAGTTTTTCCTGCAGTGGAACCGAAGATTCTTGGTCCAAACCATTCCCGCAACTACATACTTTTTCCTTTGTTATCATAATCCATTTGGGAGCAAATGAGCGTTGATTTTTCACTAAATGTAACTGGTAATAAAGACAGCTGTTCAACTTGGTATACTACTACCTGAAATTGCTATTAAACGTTTTGCAGTACTATTCATTCCACACAAGATCAACATCGTTCATATAAAATAAAGTTCACGATCACCAGAACACTCGCGATTACATTTAAAGAAAACACTAAAAAGGAATGCTGCACGCTTGCAGTCATAATCAGCACTTCTACAGATTCAGCACATCCTCATTCTCACACACACCTACAGTAGAGGGTGTGCTCAATCTGTAGAAGTGCCATGAAATGATGATAGAAAGAAGAATACTTACAAAGAAAACTTTCAAGAACATCAGGAAAAAAGTTTGTAGGAAGAGATCGAGAACGGCAATAATTACACAAGGTCAAACCTATGAAAGAGAAATATATACGAATTAAAAAGGCTTCGCTAGAATTTGAAATGGTCAGCACAGAGAAGTGAAAAGAGGAGATGTGTGTAGCAAGATATGTTCGATAAAGAGTTTGATCGGGAAAATATCTGGAGAGGGTCATCTTTCCATCACAAAATTTTGGTTCTAAATTCGTCTCTTGAAAGGATAAGATGTCAAAGTCATCGAAAGTCAATCTGATGCACCAAAGTCTAATACAGAATGATGTAAAGCTTCCGATGCACTGTGATCGATGTACATTGTGGAGCATGAAATCGAATCATTGAATCACACTACTAACTAAAACAGCGATTCCGAGAGAAATCTGCTGATGATAAATAACCTTCAGAAGAGATATGTGCAAGTGCCTTATTCCGTTTACTATGGTAAATCTGACATTTACCATATCTCTTTCCAATCACATCCAACCTCGATTTGTAGCAAAGCCATCAAATAACTGGAGATTTTCGTGCGAAGAAGAAAAAATGATATGATTCCATCTTTAGCTCTTATCAAGGTGAACGATTGTTTTCCGATAACTCTGTTTTCTCATTGTCGTAATTAGTCCGATAACAATCCGTTATGGATTGCTCTCATTTTTCTTTTCATCCCTTTATCATGTAGAACCATGTGCATTCCTATTTAAGATGTCATTAACAAACAACACTCCCATAAATTTATCGGACGATTTAATAAATAATTTTGAAAATTCGATCAAATCTTTTATATCTTATTTAATTCAAGATCCAATTAGTGGTTCTAGTTCAAGTGTGTTACCAATATCAAGTTGTTACAATGTGCATCATATTTCCAATCCATCATCGGCATCCAGTTCATCTTCTGAGCAAAATGTATTAGCTATTGAGAATTATACACGTCGTATTCATGAATCAGCAAATGAAATTGAGTGTAATTTATTACAATTAAAATGTCTTGTACATAAAAAATGGCCGGATGAACAAGGTAGAATATAAGAATATGAGAAAAAAAATGATTTTAATTATTTTATTCTTGTTTTAGTCTTAGAAACAATAACAGACTTAAAATATAACATTGAACGAAAAGAATCATTATTAAAAGATTTTCAACAACATTTAAACGATTCCATTGGTGATTTTAGTGTAGAAAATACGGAAAGTTTAAATGGACTACTTGAAGAACTTAGTCGTGGAGCAGGAACAGGTGGATCTCTTGGAGGTGTTCTTGGATCAGATTTACAATCATCTTTATCGCCACAACAACAAGCAACGACGTCTGGCGATTTTCAACGACAACAACGTTATAATGATATAACCTCAATGTTGACGTCTTCATCCACAATGGATGGTATGTCTAATACAACCATCAATGATCCACTTCGACAGTTATTAAGCTAACTATCTTTTTTCTATGTCTACGTTATACTTTCAAATTTTTTGGTTCTAAACGAGATTTTTATGTGGTGACGTAACTATTTTTCTTTTACGTATCTGATATTTGTCTCTGTTTGTGACTACGTTAATTGTGTTGAAAAAAAAATTGTAGCCAATGTACGTTTTCAGCTTGACAAAGGATAATCCCAGGTGAAATTTATATTCCATACATCAAGAACGGAAAAGAAAAGCTGCAGACCTCAAAAAACTTCGTTTTTGCTCTGTGTAATTTTATTTCAAAATAATATATTCTTGTATACAATACCGAACCTGAATTCTTAGTTGATTATTTTTTCGAAAATACAAATTCTCAGTTTCTTCACAGAGATATTCCAAAACCACTGTAACTTTCTAATATCAATTAAAAAATTGCATATGGTACTTTAAAACTTATGTCGACTGTTTTCGAATTCTACAAAAAAAGTTATTTTCATATTCTAACAAGATAGAGAATCCATAATAAAATGTCTTTCTTCTAGATCAAAATATTTCATGGATAGACGTGTTCTCTGTGATAGTCTTATCAAATGGGTATGTTAAAAACTCTACCTTTTTCTTACTTCTTATTATTTGATTAAAAAAATATATATATTGTTTTATTTTAGATGAAAACATTTGATTTGAATAGCCCAATAAATGGTGCTGGTGATTTAAGTAAGTTGTCTGACACGTGATATATACGATTATTATATCTTCAATAACTGTTGTAGGTGATGGTATTCTTATAGCAAAATGTTTAAAAAATATGTAAGTGCAAATCAATAAGAAATTTGAACTAATAAACGAGTTATTCTTGTTTTAGCGATGGAAATTACTTTACAGAAGCTTGGGTGGCCAAATTGAAGAGCGATACATCAGACAATCACAGAATAAAAGTAGAAAATGGTGCTACATACTTAAATAATTTGAAAAATATATTACTATTTTTTAATTTAGACAAATAATTTGAAAAAAGTCTTGAAAAGTACTACGGATTATTATTCAGAGGTTTGTTTTTTTATCATATTTCTTATTATTATCTGATAAATATATATAATTTTGATTTATTTTTCAGGTTTTAACTCAATCACTCATTGACTTTCAAATGCCTGATTTAAATATGATTGGTAAAATTCTAATAATTCATTTATAAACGTTTTGTTATTATATTTAACTTTTATTTAGCCGATAAAACAGATGAAACAGAGCTTAGTCGCTTATTACAATTGGTATTAGGTGTTGCTGTTAGCTGTGATCGTAAACAATATTATATTGAAAATATAATGCTAATGGAAGAATCTGTTCAACATGTATTGATGAATGCCATTCAAGAAGTGAGATATTCATTGGATATTATTCATTTATCATATATATATATTCATTTTTTTCCTAGTTGATGGTTAAAGAAAATCGAAAAGTAAATGAAGAATATTCAGAACTTGGAGATCAGGTTAATTAGACAAGTCAAATTACATATGAATAAGTGAAATAATTGATTTTAATTCTTTTTTTAGTTGAAACATGCCTTAGAAGAATTAAATCGTGTTGTTGAAGCAAAAGAAGAAATAGAAAATCGTTGTAGAGAACTGGATCTTCAAGTAAAAAAAAAAATTTGATAAAATAACCAAATTCGAAAAATATATGTCTTCAAATTAGGTATCAACATTACAAGATGAAAAACTTGGTTTAACACAAGAGACATCACGTTTAAATGATCGTATACAACAATTTGAAAGTTTAGAAGATTCTGAGTATGTTATCTTATCATATTCAGTCAAAATTTATTTTATACATAACTGTGGTAATTTAGATCTATACCAAAACGTCGATATGCAACACTTCAACAACGTATTCAATCTCAACAAGAGGAAATTTTTAAATTAGAAACAAGTATTTATTTTCATTTTTTTTTGATAGTTTTAAAATTTAAAATAATATTTTCTCGTATTTTCAGCACTGCAAGATCATCGTGCTAAATTAGATGTTCTACGTGATGATAACGAAGGTTTACTAAAAAGGGTATGTTTAGATATCATACGAGTAAAGTTGTGTCCGTATTTTTAACATAACTACATCAGTAGTACAATGATTCAACTTTCTAACAATGATCAAACTTTTTTCTTCTGATAGAATGACGATCTTATGGTACTTGCATCTGATGCAAGAAATTTCAAAGACGAACTTGATGTTTTAAGAAATAAATGTGAAAAAGTGGTATGTATATTATCATCTTGTCATGATAGTTCTATAGACTCTTCTTCATTCTCATTTTATATTTTTCATAGACAAAATTGGAATCGACTATTGATGCATACAAATTAAAATTGGAAGAAATGTCTAATTTACGTCAACAAATCGAATATTTAGAAGAAACAAATTTACGTTTATTTGATGAAAAAACAAATTTAGAACACGAATATAAGAAAGCAAAACAATTACAAACTCAAGTTGAATTCCATAAAAGAACAAATCAAGAGTTGTATCAAAAAATTTCTGAACTACAAAGTATAACAGACAAAGCGGAATTTGAACGATCAAGAACAGAAGAACGTTTAAGCGTTATTACTTCAGAAAAAGAGGTTCGTATTTAATATACATAATTAGTGATTTATCTAGTGGGTGAGCTGGATGGACTAATGGTATCGGTTTCTACTTTATTCCTGTGAACATACTCATTTTTAAAAGATATTCAAATTAAGAGAGGGAAGGATTAGTTGAAATTGGACAGAAGCGAAGGAGCCCTAATCGGATGTTCTTTATGGATGATCGTACGACCTGCACTGAGAGCTTTGTTTATTTTGTGTAGCATACTGCAACAATAAACAAACATTTCGTTTTTTTCTTTACTCTAACATGAACAAATTTGCGCAAAGAAATACTGAATGAGAGAGAGCATAAGAGTTCTAGTAACCACATGATTTTCGAATATCTTAACAACCTCATTGATTATACATTTTTTAATAGAACACTTGTTTTTTTCTCAGAGTTTAACAAATGAAATTGAGTTATTACGTGAAACAAATGAAAAATTACGTGGTGTAAATATTGACGAAGGTGAGATATTAATATCGTAAATTACAGAGGAGAACGTTTATCTGTTTTTCAGGTAGTAATCAAACATCTTCTCAACATGAACTCACGGGTTCACTCGAAGATTTGAATTTTTTAAATCTCTCACCTGATGTTCGGTAGGTGATATCTATTTCTACTTTTTTTTATTTATTCATATGGTCTTGCTCTTTTTTAGTGAACGATTTATTCGTTTACAACATGAAAATAAAGTTCTTAAACTTAAACAAACTGAAGATAATAATAGTGAACAAGTTCAATTGTTACAAGCAACCTGCGACGAGTTGAAAGATCGTAATAATCAATTAAATAATGATTTATGGTTTGTATAATGCGCTGATCTTTTTGCTGGTATTTCAAAATATGTTTCGGTTTTTAGGATGTCAAACCGAAAAATTCTTGAATTAGAAGCAACACTCAAAGATACATCTTCAATTGCTGAAAATAGTGCTGAACTAATTGAATTGAAAAAAACATTGAATCGTACTACAGCACGTTATGAAGATGATCTAACACGAACAAAGAAACAATTAGATGAATTACAGAAACAACATGATCTTACACGTATAAGACTCATTATCAAGCACACGACTTACATTGGTCTTATTTTTTATCTCTTTTGATTTTAGAACAAAAATTGAACGAGAAAGATATTTTATTAAAAACAAAATCAAATGAGTTGAGTAATGTTGAAGAACAATATTTACGTTATCTAGAAAAAGCTAGAACAGTAAGTAATAGCAAACAGTTTAAAACTAAATAGTTACTGTAAAATTTTTACAATTAGGTGATTCGATCAATAGATTCACGTAATAATCCATCGGTTAATACGGAAGTGCAATCGATACGTAAACAATTAGAAGAAAAAAATAGTCGCATAGCCGATTTAGGGGTAAGTCGTGGTAACTTAGTTTATTTTTGATGAAAAAAAACGAAAGTCATTTCAATTCGTCTAGAAAGAATACGAACGTCTTAAAGAAACAAAAGAAGAACAAGAAAAACTATTGATTAGTGCGTGGTATTCATTGGTACGTATTTAATATAGGAAATCAAAGCTTCTTCAAACACATGCCTAGAAAAAGATTACTCTTGTATGAAATTTCCTTTTAAAATTTTTCTCTACTAATACGAGATTTTAAATGGTTCGATAAAACTTAAAATCTTCGATGAAAGAACTGTTATTAGTATCATGTTTATGTGCAACAATCTTCATTAAGGTCCCTCCCCTTGGTAGAAAGCTATCTCGGTAGTCATAGGTCGAACAAAAGTTTCAAAGAATGAAGCATAGTAACGAAATTTATTTTTCAGCAGAGCTGGGCAGCTTGAGCGTCTCTTGATAAGATCACTGTTGATAAGATCGAACTAGTCTCAAAATGAAGCTAACACGTACGACTGGAGGTCATAGAACCAGATTTTTAAATATTTAGAATACTAGTTTTCGTCAGTCGTCAGAAGCTAAAAGTTCTCCAAAATCCTTTCCTTTACCGAAAACCACAGCAAAAATCGGATTTTGTCAACCTCTAAGCGCATGTGTTAGCTTCATTTTGAAACCAATTCGAGCTCTCCATCATCTGTCAGGACGTAAATTTTTTAAAATACCAACAACCTTAAGGGGAAAAAAATTGATTTTGAGATATGGTGACGCTCGTGTATCACAGATGCACGAGGTAGGGAAACCCGCGATAGATCCTGGCGGGGTCTTGCAGAGGAAAAAATGTTCTTTGGTCGATGAACAAGACTCTTTTCCAAACTGGTGAAGGCAGCTTTCCCACGGATTGAGACCGGCGCGAAGCGGTATCTTCGTGGAACGACTCTTTTTCGGTTGTGTGTGTAATCGTTACCCAACGACGATCTAATCTAAATCGCGAAATTGTAAATAATATTGCCATCGTCCGTTCTGCAAAAAAAGCTAACACAAAGCGTCTGATTTATTTTTGTAGGCAATACTCTAAGTGTTCTGAAATAAAACATGACGCTTTGCGAGTAGGAAAATTTAACAAGATCGACATAGAAGAGGCAAGAGAAGTGTTTTTGATTACAGCATTTTATTGAAAAAATATCAGTTTTTTAAGGTTTTTAGAAACATGTTCAGAAACTCTCAGAAATTTTTGATGTGTTGGTAAAAGTGTATGGATGCTAAGAGTAGCCATTTTGGACTATCGAATCATATGTTTCGTTCAATACGATAAATTTTATATTTCTAACAAGGTTCATGCGTATTTTTTTACTATACAGGGTAGTAGATTTCAACGACGTGCGTTTGAAGAACGTCTTAAATCTCATGAAAATCAGTCATTCCTCGCCAAACAGCGAACAATTCCATCTACACGAAAACAACAGAATCCAGACACATTATCACCGCAAACGTCATCAGCTACAAATGGAAGCAATAGATCAACAGCCACTACCAGTGGTTCAAAAAGATGATAAATTGTTATTTCTCAATTAATAATGATCTTTTCGATTGTTTTTATACTTACTAAAAAAGAACGACTCACTTTGTGTTAACAGTGACGATATCTATTTATTTTATTAGTGTTTTGTATACATTTTCGTTTTCTCCACATCCGATAACCAGTGTAAATAACTACCAAAGCGTTGATTTTGAATTGTTGTGTTTTCAGATATGCTTATTTTTATTCTTAGACACTTTTACTCGCATCAACTTGTATTTCAATTTTCTGGCATTTAAAAATAATACGATTACCGTTTTTCTGTTTGTATTTTCTAAATATTATGTTTGTTTTTTTGTATATAGTTCAATTCAAAATTTTAATTTTTGAAGGAAATCAGAATACTCAATAATATAAATCAATAATATGCAAAGATTTTTTGGTGACTGAAGATTTAACTTGTGTACGAGAGAAAAAAAGAGCAATTTAACTCTAAGTATGTTTTTGTGAAGGATTGAAAGAAGAGCAAGACAAACACTTTTTATTTTAGATCTTGTCATTTTCTTCAACATTGAACATGAATGTTTGTCTATCTCATCATTCATCGATCAATATTCGTTATTATTGTCAATGATGTTTAAATTTATTATTACTCCATATTTCAAAAACATTAAAATAAAATATGTTGTCATCCAGCATCGACATTTAACTCCAAACAAATGAGAATCATGTCCAGCATTGAAACAACCGCCATTTAAGTCATCAACTGCTATATCATTTTTACCGTTTCTACGGGGGGATCATTGAATATTTTACATAGGATATGCAAATTAAAGTCTTGTTTGTACGTTTGCAGTACGTAACGAATAACATAGCTACTAAGGCATGCCGTTCTCGAAGGACAGACGTGCTGGAGACAAGAAAAAAATGTTTGCATGATTCTATTGCTCATTGAATAATCATCGTTAAGAGACAAATGCATTTTGTTTTTGACTGTCGAGACTATTCAAGATCTTTCCATTCACCTCATTTGACTACTTCGAAATAAGATTAACAGCATAATTATTCATTGCAGTCAATAGTGATTTATATCTATGAACACGATTTCTCTTATCCATGTGGTTTGATTTTGATGATCGAACTAGTCAAATAACTGTTATATAAACAAAATTACATCGATAACAACTAGCTAAATTGTATGTCTAATTAAATGCATTCGTAGTCGGTTTTGATGGTGGCTTCATCCATTGGTGATGATATTGTGTTCTCATTAGCTGTTCATGGATATCTATGCTCATGATACTAGTGGCATTTGAAAAATGAATAATAATTGGAGAAATATTTGGTATTATTATCAGATAAAATTTTTCTATTTTGTCTATTTTTTACTGTTTAATACGGATACAGAAAGTTGTATTATTATGATTTTTAAGATATACATGTTTTTTTACATAGTATTTTTATGTGTGTTTATGAAGCGTTTCATTTTATTTTCAACTAATTTCCAAATATATTCTGAGACTGAGACTTGTATAAAGAGTAGCAGTGTGTACTACTAGCACAGTTACGGTGTTAACCTACTAGAATTTCTGTCATCACTTATTTAGATTAAAAATGGCTGTATTTGAGCGTTTGACTGATCAAAATCTTGCACAAGATATGGATTATGTTCTCGATATTGTTTGTAAGATTGGAAAAGGGTAATTATTTTTCTAAACGTATCATCTGACTACTTTTATTTATTTCCACTTTTTTGTAGATCATACGGCTGTGTATACAAAGCAAGACATCGTGAAACGGGTCATCTGCTGGCGATTAAGCAGGTCCCTGTTGAAAGTGATCTTCAAGAAATTGTTAAAGAAATTTCCATTATGAAACAATGTGACAGTCCATATATCGTCAAATATTATGGCAGTTATTTTAAAGATGCTGATTTATATGTAAAGCGAAATGAAAGAGATAATCAGTCTGTAAATTGAATATGTTTTCTATGTTTTTTAAAGATTGTGATGGAATATTGTGGTGCTGGATCAGTTTCTGATTTAATGAAATTGCGTGGAAAAACGGTAGGATTTTGTGCGAATTAAAATGATCTCTCATTTGTATCCCAATTCTTTTTAGTTGAATGAACAAGAAATAGCTGTTATATTACGCTATACTCTCAAAGGATTAGAATATTTACATTTGTGTAGTAAAATTCATCGGGATATCAAAGCCGGCAATATTCTGCTAAACAATGATGGACAAGCAAAATTAGCAGATTTTGGCGTAGCTGGACAACTAACCGTCAGTAACTTGATGCAGTATATTTTGTTTGGTTGTTTAATCATCTTGAGTGTACATTCTAGGATACAATGGCTAAACGAAATACCATGATCGGCACACCATTTTGGTTTGTATATAAGAGAAAATAAAATATTGGGATTTTTGACATAAATAATGTTTTATAGGATGGCTCCCGAAGTGATCCAAGAAATTGGGTATGATTGTGCTGCAGATATCTGGAGTTTAGGAATAACAGCGATTGAAATGGCGGAAGGCAAACCACCATATGCAGATATTCATCCGATGCGGGTAATATAGAGATTTTGCTTTCTTTTTCGAATTTTTATATTTTGTTTGTTTGAAGGCCATATTTATGATACCGAGTCGCAGTCCTCCAACATTCCGTGACATTACGAGGTGGAGTACATCATTAAATGATTTTGTTTCAAAATGTCTTGTCAAATGTCCAGATAATCGTTCGACAGCAACCGAATTAATAAATGTATGCTCCTTTTTTATCTTTTTTTTAACTGTTAAATTATCAATTTTCTTTAATTTTTAGCACGATTTTATTAAACAATCAAAAGACATTAGTATTTTAAGACAAATGATTGATGAAGCACGTGAAATACAAGAACGTGTTCGTAGTAACACGACGAATACACCGGTGACAACATTAGCAAATCTTGAAAATGAAGGAGGTTTACAATCGGGTCAGAATGATTTCACGCTGAATGATCGAACAATTGTACCACAGCAACAACAATCAAAAAACGCGAATAAGGACATGATTACATCAATTGACAGGCAAAACTCTACAATAAACGGTGACGATACATTTAAAACTAGTAGTTGTAATACAATGATTGAGTTATCATCTGAATCATCCGATACGATGATTATTAATGACAATGAAACAGAAAACGATACAGATAGTCAAGAAACGTTGAAGGTATGCACTATCCATTTCAAAATACAGTGTACTCGAGTGTGTTTTAGACAATAACTTTACACAATCGATCAAGAGATTCGCTTTTTGTTATTATGTAGACGATACTTAGAGCAATCTGTCAACAAAAAAGGCCAAGTCCAACGTCATGCATGAAAGCGACGTAATTAACGGATCTTTCAATGAGCGAAAGTCGCAAATTTTTTATGAGCTTTTAGTACAAATGACACGGTTCTATATGTTATCAATAGCGCTGATGACGAATCTGATATTCATCGCGCCATATATTCTATATATTCTGTCAACTTGAAGGGATAACCGTTGTAAGGACCTTCGTGATTATAGAGACCATGCTCAAAAGATGATAGATGGAGGTTTCGAACTTGCGTAGATGTATAGTATAGGTGCCAATGTACGTCCACCATATTTTCAAACAATAGTTTGATACGACTGCTTTGAAGAGAACCATTAATTATACCAACTTGGCCTTTTTACTAATGGCTCCAAATGTCTTCTATATAATGACAATTTTGGAATGAATCGTAGTTGAATTCAAGTAGAGCACGACAATTTGTACTTTTTTGAACTTAAGATTATACATAAACAGCAAGCACCTCTTGTTCATTCAACGCCGGATGGACATGTACATAAACCAGCATTTCTTCAACAAAACCAATACTCTAAACGGCCAATGACAACGACATCTACAGTAGAAAATGAAAAAGAGAAAAAAGAAGCGTTTATGAAATTAATTGCGCAAGAAGTTCGCCAATATAACAAAAATGTTGAAGATTTTGAACGAGTAAGTACAAGAGAGAAATGGAAGAAGTTTTAATCAGCGAACATTAAAAATTATTAAATAGGTTGTTTCAAGTAATCGTGAAGACAGACTTCCAAATCATTATGTTTAATACCCAGTAATAACATCTTGATGGTGTGACTCTTCTCTATATGCCAAATGATGTACCGCAGACTATATACTCAGTCTAATAGCTCTAAGCGAGAAGAATCAATTCATCTAAGAGAACTGTAATGTTTGAAACAACCTATACACAAAACAAATCTTACCGGACATTTTTGATATAAAATGTGTTTTTCTCCGAAATAAAGTGATCCAGGAAGTTGAATTTCTTATCACATCGTTCAAGAAGTTTGGCTTAGAACGGTTCATTTATAAAAGAGTTACAGACTGAAGGTCTTGTCAGACGTGTTGTGTGAAACACTAGTTTATCACGTATTCTAGCACAGTTCTTATTCAAATGAAGAAGTCTTACAAAATTACTTTTTAGTGAAAGATTAATCGAATTTTTCTGTTTTATCTTTCGGTCTACTTTTTATATGTTCATTTGTCAAAAGTGAGAATTTAACGCGTGCTATACACTCATTTTTTGTCTGTTTTAGAATATTCAACAATGGACAGTGGAAAAAATCGAACAACGATTAGCATTACTCGATGAAATTATGGAAATTGAATTAAAAGAAGTTCAAAATCGTTTTCAAACAAAACGAAAACCGATATCAGATGCAATAAAATTAAAAAAGCAAGCAATGCCTTTCTGAATGATAAATATGTTGGAACTTCTGTTATATCCTCCTAATGTATGGTGAGAAGATGAGTGTAGTACTATTTACCTCAAAACGAAAATCAAAAATTATGTCTCTTATTTACGAATTTGTTTTCGTTGATTTATACTAGAAAGAAACGCAAAAATATACTTTTCGTGTAGAACTGCGTTTTCGTACAACTGTGTTTTGTATACAAGTCTTCCAATAAATCTTGTCAAATCTTATTAAAATTCAGTCACTGGTTGTTTTTCTTTTTGTTCGCGATTTTTCAGAAATATTAATCATATTTTTTTCTTTGTTGAATGAGAATGACATCGTTTTTTGTTTGTGAAACTCTCTATTTTGACCGTGATAATTTATCTTGTTATCAAACGAAAAAACAAAAAAAGTAACAAATGAACCTTTTCGTTTCATAGCGAAATTTTTGTACATATAGATGGTATTTCTACAACATATCTTCTTACCAGATCAAAATCAATTATACAATAAAATCCAATCAGATTCTGTGTAGTATCCTATCTGATGCTACAAATTCAAATTTAATCATCTAGGATTCTCATGGAATTTTTTCGAAATCTAAGTTATTGTGTATAGTATATATATCATGTGTTTAAGATGATCATTTTTCGTGTTTACTAATGAATATAGACACGTTAAATCGGTTCGTTGCTGCACAAAGAAAGGTGCAGCTGACGAAACGTTCTCCATTAGGTAAGCTACTTTAATTAAAAACTACAACTGATAAAAATTGAATTTAGATGCTCAAGCAAAAACATTATTGGCAGTATCATTTAGTAAAATTCAAGGTAAGGGGATAAGTTACATATTATGTCCATTCTTTGACTGAGAACTTTAATTATTTCTCGTTTCCTTTCATCAAGTTTCTCATCCCATCCTTTTAGATAAACGATAAAGTAACAAAGACCATGGATACTGTTCATCAATTTTTGAATAATTTTTGAACGAAAAAGAATTAAGATCTGCGATATTCGTCAATCGATAAAGAAGATCTGAGTACGATTTCTCATAAAAGATTTGTTTAAAATTTTTTTTCTAAAATAGAGTTATAAAAGAGTCTTCGAAAATATTCATTCAAAATTTTTAAGATTTAAAACAGAAATATATTTATTTTTAAAATAAACAAAGTGTTTTCTAAAAATTAGAAATTGATCAGATTCTTCATCTATGATGGTTTAAGCGGATCTCCGAGCACTGATATGAGATCATGTGTTCGATCCTTAAAAACAACTAGAATATTGATTATAGAACATGCTGAATTTTACAGTCATGTTAAGTACTTTTTTTTCATGAAATATTTCAAAAAAATCTAATGAAGATCGAAGATCTATCTACTGTGGATGAAATTATTTTATTTAAAACTATTTTTGAAGTAAAAGTGGAAAATTCGTAACTCAAATTTGATTCAAATCACTTAAAAAACCTTCACTTTTTAGCTATTTTATATTATCCTGTGGGAATTAAAGTGCAAAAAGAAGGTATTTTTTAGTTTTTAAGAAAAATGTGTTAGATACACGATATTTTCCTTGGATTTACCATAATTTCACATTTATCAACTGGTAAAGTACCTGAACTAGAGTATAGTCTATTTTGAACTTTTGAAATGACGGACTAGACTGCTATTTAAATAGAAATAGCAGTTTCTGAATTGATCCTACGTAGTTTGCGATAAAATATTTGAGATATCCTACGAAAGTCTAACAGTCTGATTAATGCATCAATTTAGATTCTATATGTTGAAAAACATTTGAAATCTAAAGTCTTTTCTTAGTTTTTAGTTAAACTAAAAGTTTAAAATTTGATTTCCGAATTGATGTTCATGTGCTATGTATGTGTGAAAATTTTGAGTTCACGTCGATCTAAACTGGCTGAGATAGAGTAGAAAATATTTTTTTTACTATTCACTCGTTTTATCTAATTTATTTCTTATATTTGACGATTAGATTCTGTTGACAATTGTCGAATCAATGGTATCAATCAAGAGTTGAATCACATTTTTTTTATTATTTTGTAGAAGAAAGAAACATTTAAAGAAAACATTTTACAAAAAACTTCATTTTGTCACTCATTTTCTCTCTTTTAAAATCTATTATTTTTCATTTATTTTTCTATTTAGATCGTCAATTTACAAAATTTGAATATTTTCCCAACGAAATATTATTAGAATTATTTCGTTATATGAATCCATTTGATATATTTTATTCATTTGATAATTTAAATCGACGATTTAATTCATTAATTAATATAATTCAAATGCATATTGATTTAACAACTATTTCAAAATCTACATTTGATTTCTATTGTCAAATAATTATTCCAAGAGTTTATTATAACATTTATTCTTTAAAATTATCGAATACTGGTATGGTTGGTGGAGAAATTAAATTATTTTTTCGTCAATTTTTACTTAAACAATTTGAAAATCTTCGTTCATTAACATTAATTCAACCAAATGTTTGTATGTTATCAACAATTATTCCACAAATACCATCATTAAAATATTTGTTATATTTAACAATTAATTTTAAAAGTGGATGTTTAACACATGATGAAAAATATATAGGAGAAATGATTGATGAATTAGAAGAATCATGTAATAGTATTAAATATTTAAAATTTAAAACACCAAAATTTAATAATTTTATTAAATTTATTCGTCGTTTACCAAAATTAATATCATTAACAATTGAAACAGATGATATGCAAGATATTATTGAACAAAAATGGAAATATTTTACATCACAATCATCTTTAACATATTTAAATCTTCAATTTGAAACAATTGGTTTTGAATATGTTGAAATGTTATTAAAAGATTATCCACCTTATTTAAAACATTTATCATTTTCATCAAATGAAATTGAATATACAAATAGTTTTAGATGGCAAAATATTCTTGAACCAATTCAATATTTAACTAAATTTGATTTAAATATAAAAGCTAGTCATGATGATGATAATTTAATGAGTATAAATAATATTATTGAAGGATTTAAACAAGAATTTTGGATTAAACGAAAATGGTTTATTGTTTGTGATTATTTATTTGATGAAATAACTGTTTATACAATACCTGTATATAGTAATAAATTACGTACATTTTTATATGGTTTTCAAACATCAACTACTGTATCATCAAATGTATATGATAATGTTAATTATTTATGTGTTAGTCTTACAAATTCATCGATATTTGTTAATACTCGACAATATTCAAATGTAAACTCATTAGAAATACAAATTGATGAAACATTTAATAGTCATTTATTAAATATTATTGATGATTTTAATAAAATGATAAATTTAACATATTTAAAACAATTAACAATTAGTGGTTATTTAGATACAGAATTGGTTCGAAATTTATTACTTTGTTCAATAAATATAAAATGTTTAACATTACTTACTTATGGTGATTCACAAATGATAAATCTTTTAGAAAATAATCGTTTATGTTCACTAATAAATATAACAATTGATCAATTATTATTAAGTACAAATTATTATATTTTACATGATCGTATTGAACAATTTTTAACATCATTTTCAAATATAAGAATATTACAAATTGGTTTTGAATCAGTTGCACAATTCAAACGTGTATATTCAAGATTATTAACAGAATTAAAAAAATTAATAAAATTAAATATTCATATTGAAACGGATGCATTTGATGAAGATTTTATTGTAGATTGGTTAAATGAAAATTCAATGGAAAAAAAAATTTTTCATACTGAATATGATGCTGATCTTCTATGTATCTGGTTTTTTGGTGATTAACTTTTTTGTTTTGTGTTTTTTTGTTCTTGTTAGTTTTTAAACTTGTAAATAAAGATGTTAGATTTATTTTAAAAGAACAAGTTACCTGATAATTTAGCTTTTTGAAAAAGACAAATTGATTACAAGTTTGTTAACAATAAATATAAATAAACGATAACAGCAAAGTGTACTAAAAGTGAAGCATCGACAGACAGTCTTTAAAACATCGCTTTCAGAACATCCTGAATCACATAAGATCAAACTGAACCCTTCGATATATGTTGAAAGATAGGCATTTCTGATTTCAAAGTATAATCGGAGTGAAAAAGTGTCAGTTTGTCAGTGATATGTAGATGTTTGGTTTTATATACTATAACGTAGACTTAAAAAGAAAAATGATTTTTTTCATCACTCTATTTTCGCTGAAACTGGAAAAGGCTACACTATAGTCATTATACTATTTTTTATCTGAAAATATGATGGAGATCTCCATGCTTGAAACGGATGACCATCAGGGATCTCAAATTATTTTTGTCAAATGTGAGACAGAGTTTCGAATGCGGGATATAATGGAGGACGCTTATTTTAACGAAATAATGTCATCGCAATCTAAAATACCTGATGAGCTCATAAAAGTGTCAGTTTGAGTTGGGACAGACACATCAAAAACAGATTTTTGAGAAGGTGATTTGAACGTGACAGTAGGATTGTCAGATTCGAGTGTTTGTAACATGTATGATGCTTAGCTGACGAAGAATGTTCTTGCATTCTTTGTAAAGTGTCGACGAATATTTGATCACAGGAATGCATCTTGTTTATATTTGAGATCTTTCGATGTATGAGAGAGTTCGCTGTTTTGAATAAAACCTGAAAGGTGAGACCTTGATTTCAGATATTTCGAGGATTTCGAGCATATTCAGTGATGCCACCGCTATAATAGTTGTAAACTGACTGTGAAGAATATTTTTATATCCATTGCTCCTTCCTAGTAGTGGTTATGCTTAAAAAATATCCAGCGAATTCCACAAATTAAAAAGAGTTCAACTCTGTAATTAATTATAGTTGTATAATTTTCTATAACGGAATTCTAGAGAACAAGATAAAAGATGTACATAAATACTGCATGAATTCCTTTTCTGATCGCTAACAGTATCTTAGGAAAACTCAAGTTCTATCAATTGTTTTCATTCTTACGTAACTGTAAAATACTCGTAGAATCTAATATACAAATGGATAGGGAATTTTCTATCCTACAAAATGTAAACTAAATAAGCTTTCTGAAACTATGCTTATATAGTAATTGTCAAAATACTAGAGAAACATCATCATTTTCACCGCATTACTGGACAATATTATAGAAATGATTTGTTTTAGGTATTTCTCCTTAGCCACGCAAGGAAGAAAAAATATGAAAAAAGCTTTGAATATTTGAATTTACCTTTATTAAAGATGTGCTTTGAGTATTTAATGAGTCATGAGTTTTTTTTCCGAAATGATTCAGCACATTTAGTGCTATGGTTCTGAATAATGTTGATGTTCTCATATCGTGTGAGCCTGTGTAGTAAAAGAAGAGAGAAAGCTGCACTATAGCTTTGTGGTAACCCCCACCCTCACCCTTACTCAAACCGAAACAAACGAGAGAATGTCATCACACTTTATCAAACTTTTTTTTCCTTGCATTTTTTGTCTTAATCTTTCTTTTTTGATGTTGCAGAGTAGATACAATTGTTGCCAGAGGGTGCGTGGGTGAGTTTACTAGAAGAATCTAAGCTTCTTACGACGATCGGTTCGGACCTTGCTTAGGGGTCCATCATCAGGTAAGCTTCGAATTAGATCTACAACTGAATTCAATTCGTTATCTCCAAATATCGTTTATTACGTTCGCACTATATTGCCCTATTTCAATAATATTGGCAAAGATGTGTCGGGGATGGACGATTGAAATGGCACTAGATACGCTTCGGTTGCTGATTTAAGATAGACAGATGTTGCTAAGATGCCATTGTTATTCTCAATAAAAACATAGTTAACAAGGATAATTAAAATAAACAAAATTATAAAGTTCCTATCATAGTTACTATCCGCGTGAAATTAACATAAGAAAATGAATTTATTATAAACTAAATTCAACATTACTATGGCTTTAACTAGATATTTGCTTCGTTATGTTTCGTGAATGCTATAAACAAATCTTATGATCTATCACAGAAGTGACGTAAATCGAATATAGTAAATTACATTATGTAATGTACATATCGAGTTAGAAAACCAAAAGATTCAAATATTTGAAAATATTATTAAAAATTAAAAAACTACATTAAAATTTAAGACAAGTATATCCTATATTCGAGTTGTTACGCTTAAAAGAGATTTTTTCGATTATTCGAAAAGATGTTATGAATAGCTCCTGGATATAATTCAGTTTTGAATATCAATGTTCCATATATTTAAATCAATTTTGGATTTTACAATACACTTCAGTAACTATCTAACTATTGGTATAAATATAAGATCACAATGGCTGCTGTTAATTTAAAAAGGAATATTCTAATCAAATCATTGGCTCTTAATCGGTTTAATGTTCATCCAGGATGACGTGAAATCATTGAATGATATTAGTACTCAATTACACTCCAAGCATCAAATATTAGAAAATGAAATCACTAAAATAAATAACTGTTTATCAAAGGACAAGTGGCAGAATGTAAGGTTTCGTGCCCAAAAAATTACGCAATGAGTCATACATATTCGGAATCAGCGTCGAATTCTGAGTAAAACTGTATTCTCAGATCGTTCAAATTCGCGAAAA
>CAJNOQ010000491.1:0-48104 GCA_905250885.1 Didymodactylos carnosus | reverse complement strand
AATATAGATTGATGTGGCAACAATTGTTGCTAGTGTATAACCATAAGCTATTGAAAAAAATATCTTGTGTAGTTGAATTTAATAAATAGACGAGTACACTTATCAAATGACCATAAACATGACTTATTTCATCAATATTTAACCATGATGTATAAAAATTATTTTCATTTGTTTCATTTGTTGATTTAATAACAATACAATGACATTGACATGATACATATGCTTGACACATCGATGTTATTAAACAATAAACACTATAAACACTTTGTAGTGCTTCCTAGAAGAAAACATTTTTCTCTATTATCTATAATGAGACAAGAATATTTTTAAAAAAATCATACATCATCATTTTTAAATGAATTATTTTCCAATGTTGATTTAATCTGTTTCATAGCATATTTGACTAAACTTAATCGACGAACACTAGAAAGAGAAAAACCGACACGTTAAAGCAAGATGATGATGTTTAAGATTTTTCTTTTTTTTTTACCGAAATGGATCCGATGATCGATTTTTCTCTTGAATAATCCAAAAAATAGCGTTTCCTATTGTTCGATTAAGATACTTAAAAATATATAAAATATACACTATATTCATTTTGAAAACAAAATATCTCAAATAATTTACAATACATACTTTTGCTATTAATGATTGATTTAAATTAACTATTAAATGTTCCGTTAATTCCATAGCATGATTAATAAGTACTGAACTAATATGTGGAACGGTTTTTATTCCAATTTCAAATAATAATGCGATTAATTCACATAAATATTCAAGATATTTTTCATTTTGAACTTCACCAAAAAGACAAAATAATAATTGATTTGGTAATTGTTCATGATTATCATCTTTTGTATTATTTGAAAAATTTATTTTTATTATACTCGATTTTAGTCGTGGTAATAAAAATGCAATATGTAATGAAAAAAATTCAACACTATCACAATTATCTTGACATAAAATATGTAAAAATTGTCCAAAATCAATTTCTAATTGAACTGAATGTCTAGAGGAGAGAAAGCGAGAGAGAGAGAGAAATATATATCATTTATTAAACAAATACTTTTAGATTTAGGTCATTCTTTGTTTTTGTACCTCGGTTCTGTATGTATAAAATCCATGATCGTTATCAAAATATCACATAATGAGAAATGTACGATAGGTGACAAATCTCGAATAAGTGTATTCAGATTTTTATGCTCAATAACTGATGATAACAACGAAAATAACGACTACAAAAAAAAAGAGAAATATATCGTTTCGTTATCTACTTAAATTAGTAATACACCATACCGCTTTCACATTGACACCGGACGTAAATACCATCTGACAACATGTATCAATAAGTGAATTAATCAATTCATCATCCAGTAATGATGATAACGTTGGAGACAGATGTTTGAGTAAAGATCTAAATAAATAGATTAAGATGTTTAGGTAACGGTTTTCCTTTTCTGATCAAACAAACTATCCTTAAGGATTCGGCTTGTCAGACAAGTCGATTTTTGAAGATTTATACATGAATGGATAGCTCACAATGTGTATTTTCTTTTCAGTTTTTCAGTTATTAATTTATCAATTGAAGGATGTACCGCATATGTCTCTGCATATGTACATTCGCAATGTATTATAGTCAATAACCTATGACAAACTACTCTTAATTATCTCCTACGTGTCACTCTTTTCGTCACAAAAAACCATTTTTAGAAGTAAAAACTTGTTTTTGTATTTTTCTCAAAAGAGCTTTTTTGAAAGTTATTGAAAAACTTTTTAATTATTATTATCATTTCTCACATTGTAGTTTGAGAGTCAGATTGATCTTAAAATGGCAAGACGACTTCCCCCCTCCCCCCGTAATAGAAGCTCCTCCCCTAGCCCTGAAAAACCCTAAAATTTTTGTACGTGAAACCCTTGAAAAATAGTGGGACCTATTAGGAGCCATCCCTAAAAATTTTGAACGCTTGGACAGTTTAGAAGCCCCCGAGGCTTCTATTACGGTGGAGAGGTTTATGATTAAGGCTTAACAGAGAGTCAAAGCTGTGTTTTTGGTCTTAGTTTTAGAGCAAAATAAAGATTTTTGAAAACCTAGCAAAATACTTTTCAACTTTTGAGATAAAACTTCTAATGAAATAACTAAAACAAAATTTCAAAAACATTTCGCTCTGCTAAGTAACAGTCACAAGTCTTCTTGTCATTTCAAGACCAATTCGAGTCTCGTGACACTCAAAATAGCATGTGGAAAATGGTAACACGTACTTTTTGATCATTAATTTCAAAATAACTCAAGTTTTCAAGACTGATATTCTGTAAATATTTGATCAAAATTCCGTGTTTTGTGTCGAAAATAAATTATTGACAAGGATATGGGCATTTAAACAAATTATCGCTGTTTTATTCTTACATAATATTTATTTGAAATCCATTAATATCTTCCGAACAATTAAAATCGATATGACATTGTTCAATTGTGATTGACGAGGAAAATGATGATGCTTGTTGTGGTATGATAAATCGTGTTAAACGTTTGGATAAATTGATTTCTTCTTCTATAAATTCAACATCGAATCTCATGACGTCTATACGAACAAAATAAAGACTGATATGTATATATCGACCAGCGAATAAATGAAGAAAAAGTATGTACCATTGAGCGTATAAATCAATTCATTTAAAAATAATCGAAATGCAGCCGGCCATCGTAATGATAATTCAGCATAGATGTGAGATAAAATAGATACCACATTTTCATGGATGCATAAAAATTTTTTACTCGATAATGTCCAAACTAATTGAGAAAATATGTAAATATCAAAATCTATAAAAAATAATATTTATATAATGGATGCTTAAATAGAAGAATTTAGTTACACTTACAATAGGAATTTGTTGTTAGTATATTCTCAAATTGTTGATTTTTGTCACACTCGGATGCAAACACAGCCGGCGTATTAAGAACAATTTGATTTATAGCATTAAAAAATTTTTCTTGCTGAGGAATTGTCACTAAAATAACACATTATGCAGAGATAATTTGATTTCAAGAAAAACAGTTAACATACCTCGATTAAGACCTTGCAAAAATGATGATAGAAATCGACAAATTGTTTCCCGACCATACTGAACATCCGTAGTTGTTGTTGTTGTGTGGCTGAAAAAATACAATAAAATTTGGCTGGAAAAAAAATCATTACGGTTCTACTTTCAGAAGTTGATGCAATAGTCAGCCGTAAGGGTAATATTCAACCATAAAAAGTTCCTACATTCTCTAATAAAACACTAATGAAAATAATTTAATTAAATGAAAAATTTGCGTGACTTTTTATCGTTTTTATATGCAATATGATCTTTGAGAAGCAAAAAACTTTAGAATAATCAAAATAATTGGCAAACATTTCCGAGATAAATGTTAATTATAATTAAAACTCCACTCCAAACTCTGAAAATTTAGTTTTATATGTTTTTAATTAAATGACCCGCTTTTTTCAAGATCACAATATATCGTTCTCTCATCGCATCATTATTTCGATGGATAAAGTTGAAGATTCAGATATTTTACTCTGTCCACCTTTTTATATCCTTTTTGTCGTGCATTTCGACCAGAGCTGCCAGATGGTCCGTATTTTGCGGACAAATTCCGCTTTCTGTAGTTTTTGCCGTAAAGTGTCCGTTGTCCGCAATTTGTACGCTTTTCGAGGATTTTTGTTTTGTCTTTTTTCCTGCAATGAAGGTTTTTACATTTTCTCACAAAAAATTTGGTCAGGTTGAATAATCTGTCAAAACAATACTTTTGCAACTTTTATTCTTGAGAAAAAATATTTTTAAACCAGTGTGTGGGTAGAGTATACCAATATTTAAAAAAAATATATCTAACAGAGAAGTATCTGCATTTCAAAAGTTCCCACCCACGTTCTACTAAGAGAAATATTCCTTACAATCTTGCCCGAAATATTTGTCTTATTGTTTCTTCTGTGTTAGCAACTTTTATAAAACAGATGCATCCACAAAAAGCCAATATCGATTCAAGATGTGAATTAGATGATGTTTTGTACTTCTTTTGTGTTTTTTAAGTGAAACTACCATAAAGCACTGAAAATTTTTTTTAATACCCTTTGCATTTGGTGAAAAATGCGTTTCCGCTTTTTTTCCGCATTTTGATAAAAATTTCCGCTTTTTTGACTTTTTATTCTGCTTTTCTGACCTAAGCACCTGACAACTCTAATTTCGACTGTATTTTGTCTAAAACCATCGTTCTGAGACAGTGAAACAGAAACATGGAATTTGACATTACCTTTCCGATATTGTGTGTTGTTCATCTCCTCCTTCACTTGCATCCAAATCCATCATCTAAATAGGAAATAAAATAGGAACATTGTTTATCAGATGCAGAGAAATAGTATGCTGACTATCGTTATGCTACATCCAGATGTAAAATAAACACTTTGTTTAAGAATAAGGTCAAAACAAAACAGTTAATGGTTGAACTAACTGTATTAATCTACTTGTTAACCGTAAAACGCTATTCTGAAAACTTAAGTTAAATATTTTTAGCTCTAAAAATTCTTTCGCAACGAATTACTTGCTAAAAATTCAGGAATATGCTCCATGTTTAGTTATCGATTCCGACATACCAATTCAATTCATAGAATGTAGGAGAAAAAATCTCTTTACTTCTAATCGACTATGTTTAATTGAATCACTGATTGTTTTAATGCCAATTTTTAACAGAATTTCAAAATGCAATATATTGTGTTAGTAAATAGTGTTCATGTCCTTTTTTTTAAAAAATTGCTTGAAATTTGCATTTCAATACTTTCTTTTATTTTAAATACACATACATTTGGAAAAGAACACTCAAACAAACAATGTTTTGTCAAGAAAAACAAAAATGAGAAAAATACAAGAAACAAATATACTCTATCCTAGTCATCAGTCTCCTTATCCTTGGAGAGTTCTGGAATGACTTGGAACTCATTCTAATACCCTTTTTCAACTGTAAACAAAAACAAAACAGCAAATTTATGTACAAATATGGGAGATGACTGTACGACAAGATAAAAGAACCAAGAATGCGTGGATCAAAAGTTTAATTTCATAACAAGAAAAACTCTCTTTTAATATACAACACCATGTAAAAGCGTTACAATCACAATAATAAGAATCAAATAAAAAATTTGTTTTTCTTACAAAAAAACGTACCATATAAAACAGCTATATCAACAAAGAAGAACTGTTATTTATACACACGCCCATAGTTGGTGAAAAAATTATATTGGAAACAACAAATGTCAACCTGAATCAATAGTTTAAGCGTACGAATGGAACATTAAAAAAAATGTTTTCTGAACTGAAGACTACAGAAAGTATCAGATCTTATAAGAACGAACATATGTCGATTTGTCTGCTTAAAATTATCGACAAAAACACTTGCCATCAGATACGTACAAAATCTATTCTAAATAAAAACTAATTTTTGATGTTTTGAAGAAGAGAAAAGAACAAGAGATTAGTCGCCTTTATTGTTGTTGGTGGTAGTATTGTTATTGTTGTTGTTGTTGTTGTTGTTATTACTGTTCATATTGTTATTTTGTATATCTAATGCTGTATTGGTTGTCGCCGATTGAGTCAGTGTGATAGTGGGTGTTGTTGGTGAATTATTATTATTAGTATTATTCGTTATATAACTGGAATTTGCTAATATCGTTGCTAATGCACGTGTATCAAGTAATTCATTAAGCTTCGTTTTTGATTCAACAGATGCGGCATTCTGTTGCATTTGTAATAATGCTTGTGCAAATTCGGGTGCAATATGAATTGTTATCACTGGAATTGAAACGTCTGATGTTGTTGATGTTCCTGATGGTATAGTTATTGTACGCGATGAATTTGATGCATTTGATGAAGTGAATCCAAATAGTTCATTAGCGTTAATATTAGCCAAATTGATCGTGACAGCACTATTTTTATCATTATTGTTATTGTTATCAATCGATGTTGTTGTTGTAGGTGTTTGATTTACCGTTGTTAATGCATGATGTTGAGGATGATGTTGTTTTATTTCATCATTTCGAATTATTTTAGTCGTCGTTAAAACATTAGGATGATTTAATAGATTTGTATTTATGTTATTATTATTATTGTTAGTTGTTGTTGTTGTAATTCTTAGTTTTTTAGAGCACTGAGCTGTATGTCGATGAAGCATTAATTCAAGACGTTGTTTCTGTTCTACCAACGAGTCAATTGAACGTTTTAATCCATCTTGTTGATCAATCAGTAGACGTTCATCCTATGATTAAAAAAAATATGAAATAAATCGTCTACTTCTATAGAAACGTTGAAAATTGTCAAAGAAAAATAAATATGCTAGAATCAAATTTTAAATTTTAACAATATACCTTTTCTAATTTTTCTTTTAATTCATTACGTTTTTTTCGACACTTTGCTGCGGCTTGTTTATTTCTTTCTCGTCGTTGTTTACGTTTAACATCTTCATCAGGTGGTAACTAAAAGATCAAAGAAAGAAGATGCAAATACTTTTTGTTTTTTCTTTAATAATGTTAATACTTACGAGTTCGTCTTTACTTTTTCTTCCGTTAGCCAATGTTGGCGCTATTCTTTTTCTTGGTCTAACAAGAATTGGTCCATATTGAATTATTTCTCCGTCACTATTTTTTTTCATTAGTAATGTTTTTGCTTTAGAACTATACCGTCTTTTATTACCATTTGTTTCACTTGTCATTTTCTGATCAGTTGTTGTATTACCTGAACTTTGATAATTATCCGTTGACATTGATGAATCAAAACTATCCTCTTCCATTGAATCATCATCATCATCATCATCATCATCATCATCGTCATCATTGTTTGTTGTATTATTGAGTGTTGCAATTGTTGTCGTTTTTTGATTATATATATCATTTCCCAGTAATCCATTGCTATCAATTGAACGTGATTTTGCTCTTAATTTTGATTGAACATTTGCTTGAAGTACTGATGCTGTTGGTACACCATTATAATCTGCTAGAGATATAACAGGTAATATATGGGTTGTTTGTGGAGATATAGAGGTGGAAGTCTGAATAAAAATAAAAAGACAATACAATAATAGTTTCTTGCCTCATTCAAAATCTATTTAGACATACCGATTGTTTGCCATTTGTTCGTTGAACAACGGTTGCCATTGACACCAACGTATTGGCTACTTCAGCAGCTGCATTTTCATGATGATTGTTTAATGAATTAACAATTATATTAGGATTAAATAAATTTTCTTGCGTTTGTACACTTTTTTCTGCTGTTGGTTGACTCATTTTTTATGCATGTACTTTCGCTCTAAAAGAGGCAGAAAAAACGTGTGTTTTTAAGAAAGTATATTTTGGGAATAGATGATATTTTATCAAGGATAAAATGAATTAAAACAGTACAATTAGTTTATAGAAACACTTTCATCGCTTCTCTTTTGATAAACAACTTTCTCCAAATCTTTCCTATACAAAACACAGTCAGTCGGATGTATGAGAAAAAAAGTTTTTGATTTCTAATGCTGCTTACACAATGATAAGAGCACAGCGCTACGTTATCTAATTCAATCACATACCTGTGGCGACTATTTGTATACCACAAAACACTAATAAAAAAACCATTTTAGGCAAAGTATGATCATCTCAGTTATATTTCCAGCTCTCGTTAATACAAAGTTTTTCCTACTATCACCTATCTAATTCAAACTGAAAGTCGATCTAACAACAAAGTTAATCAAATAATTAAGATGATTCTGCGTTGAAAAACATAAAAAGTCAACTAGTAACTAGGCAATAATGAGCCTTGATATGATAATGGATATACAGTAATATTCTATCCCTTTTTCTAACTTGTTCTAATGTTCTTATATCAAAGGTTATGAAACTATATGTTGATATCTGCAAAACTCTAAAGCTAAGAATAATTAGTCCCTCGTCTCTAGTTGAACATAGGTAAAATGATGTAATATCAATATTTTGTTCAATTTATTTTTGTTTATAAATCAATTTCTAATTTTCAATAAAAGTCATTTACATTTCTTTTGCTTCATATCCTGAATCCTGTTGTTTACATCTTTTTTTGTTCTGTTAAAGATACAATAAAAACAACTAGTAGCAACATCATCAACGGTTAGAAATTAGTCAACTTACCGATTATTGGTTAGCGTTGAATCAGAAATACAGTCAATGATATTTTTCTCCTGACGCAATTGAAAACACGTTGTTTATCGGTCCTTATGGAGTCATAGTTCTGTTATTACCAAATAAATTCCTTCGTGTTCGATTTCCTACAGCTAGGTATGGTGAGTATTACTCTTTATGATTACTTGCATTTTTGTATGTGGGAAGAAAGAAACATAAATCAAAGAAAAGAAGGAAAGACGGTTTGAAACAACGTAAATAGACATATTTTCTTCTTCTCTTTTCTCTGCTTATGATTAATGTGAGAATATTGAGATGCGATGACGATGTTAACATAACGTTTCTATATACACTTGAAAACAACAATCTGATTTTCCTTTCTTTCCATGGATTGTTTTTCTACATGAATCAGTCATGTACATCATGTGCGTGTATGCATTTACTCTATGTTTATATACTCATTTTTTGAGTCTATTTTTTTAAAAAACAGAGAGACGTAAAAAAATAAGGTATTAGAATATGCTACCAGAAATGAAAAGAATATTTAAGCTTTTTATTGTTTAGGTCTCAATGATTTATTTCCTGAAATTATGATATAAATCCCTTCTATAATCGGTATATTTCTTTAATTACTTTTCGATTAACTTTTTGTAAGACAATTCAAAATAGAATAATACACGTTTGCGTTTCAAACCAAAAAAGGAGAAAGAAATGAAATATATATTCAAAACCTTACTAGCAAAACCCCCAATACTTACCTGTTACATTTAGTCAATCATATAAAAGAAATATTTTATTCTTAGCTACACAAAAACTTATAATTACTCTTTTCCAATTCTACGAAAATTCTAGTAGCTAAAACGATTAGACATTCTTATATTTTTTACAGTCGCTTTCAAAGTTGTGCGATCAATAAAAAGCGTTATAACTTCTGAAAAAAGTGGGCTTGGCACCAATTCTAAATCAGGTTTGCTGTCTTTATTTTTCATGCTCTTTTGAATGGTGTGTTGGACAAAGTTTTACCTGTCCTCCTTAGGAATTTTTTAAAATAACGACTCTGAGAAGAAAAAATCAATCAATGGAATAAGATAATAGGGAAAGAATGGTTGAAAAAATATTTTTACTAAAATGTGGCTAACCTTGTAAACTATCGAATGACAGTAGTATAATGCACTTACATCCAATTAAAAGACAAAAAACTCCATATACTTGGTTGTATCGACAATTATGAGCATCCCATAAAAGTCACTTTTTTACTATTTGACTCAGAGCTAAGCGAGACTATCTTTTTCTACGTCGATATTAGAGAGACTCCGATTTTAATAAAATCCGCAAGGTTTAAAAGCTAAAACTGACATTGTACGGACCGTGTGAACACTTTCAAGTGTGATTGTTGATTCATCTGTTTTATTTGGCACACTGAGTTAAAAATCACAACGGCCAGTTACTCTCACGTGATGCAATACGAATTTGTAGTAGTAGTATTTTTTCTTTTCTTGCATACCTACACATTGCATCACAGTCATATACTCCTGACTATGATGACACATGCATGATGTTTCTATTTTCAAACAAATATACATACCTACCGATTTCAAGATGATTTGTGTAATTACTAATGGTAGATTGTAAAGAAACACGACGTTTTTACGTTCTTTTCTTTTTTTTCTTTTTATTTGTTCTGTTTCTTGAGAAACGACACAAAATATTTTCAAAGTGAAAGCACGTTCTTTTAAGATACAGAAATGATTAATGTGCGCATATAAAGTTTCAATACAACAATGTGCACAAGGTTAATGTTCGCATAAGGTTGTCATAACTAGGGATGATGATTCAAAATCAATTTTTGATAAGCCAACGCGAAAAACTGTTAGAAAAATATTTTTTGTCTATAATCAAATGTATATCATGCAAATGCAGTTAGACGGGAAAAGAAGTTTTGTGAGATGTTGTAAGTTGTTCTATTATTGAAATAATTCTTATTACCTGTCTTGTATGAATCTTAGTAAAACATTTCTTTAATCCATCTATGTTGTTATTACTAAGTTATTATGATTATTTCTTAATCAGCCAATATATGTAAAAAAGCAAACCATTGAACAATAAAATCTAAAATTTATAACAGTACAATCTGTAACAAATTACAAAAATATTCTAATCTTTATGTACAATATAAAATATCGTACAGTCACTTGTTCAAACTCATGTCAAGAAAAAGATATCGACGAACAAGAGAAAAATAATGTTTCACACCTTATCAATCGACATAATGCTCCTCAATAAAACTTCCAAAACCTAAAAAAGCAAATCCTAGTATAGATTGTTAAAGGACTGACTGGTTTATTTATCTTTTATTTTGATTCTCATTATAGTTATCAATACACTATTCAGTTTCAGAAACACAAAGAGTTCGGTCTACACCATTTAACAGATTTCTATCAACATAAATAATTTCAACTGTTTGTCCATGTTGCCGTTGTTTTAAAAAATGATTTTCAAATTATTTACAGTCCATGGTCCTAGTCTATGATGGGATGGATACAAATCCGTTAGAGAAACTTTTTGTCATTTACTTTGCGAGATTTATCATTGTATTACTGCTAAAAAGAGTATCAATGGCTATAGAATAAATGATAAATATAAAAAACTGAAACACTTACATCATATGGTATCTAAATAGATGTTTGAAAACCAACAAGTTCAATGAGTATAATACAAAATAATTTTGTCAAACTAACATTTATTGTTTTCTATTTTTACACTGATCCTTAAACATCTCTCCTAAACGTTAACTCGTTTAAAGAATTGAAATTTTTTTTATGTCAATTATGGCATCAAGATCTGAATAAGACTTTATTCATTTGCACTTCTATATTTTATCTTTCACTGTTTTTTTATGTTCATTTTGACAAACATGAGATATTATTGTTCTGTCATACGATTTCTGTGGTAGTTCTTTTAAATACGGATCATATCTTCATAAAGAAGAACTAATACATTTTGATAGATTCTAATAAAATGATATAACTGACTTATGAGCTGAATATGGTGGATGTCTTATCATTGATTTAGTATGGAGACGACCATCTAATATAGAACGTATTGAACAACTTTGATCAGTATCAACGTTCAATCTGGTCGATCTAAATATCGACAAATACTCCTGTTTACTGATAATCGGCGTTTTATCTCAGAAATTTTTAAAGAGAGAAAAGAGAATACTAGCTAAAAATTCTCATATATTATTTATTCAGAATAGACTTCACGGAAAAAGTCTTCTAAAAAAGTTAACAAGACCATAAACACTCCTGTCTATCATTCGGTACACTACTGTCTTCGTCAAGTCCTCAAAAAAGAAAAACTGTATTTCCTATTATTATTCGACTCATTCATGCTCGAGCTACTTACTCATCGTGACACATATGCTCATAATGAATTTATAAATCACATTTAAGTGCCCTGGAAATCATCTGAAAATAAAAACCATATTACAAGCTGACAACATAATTAGTAGAGAATTAAGATAGAAATCTTTTTGAGTGAGTTATCCTAGTAGTTGCTTACGCTTTCAATATATCAGCTTTGACATAAAGAAAAACGAAAATATATAAGGACAAAATACGAATTTTGAACGTTGACACGAGCCATAAGTAACAGTAAGAGTTTTGTTCGATGATATTAAATAAACATAATTTAGTTGAGATTTTACTCAAACGACAAAACATTAATAAATAAAAAGTTTTGGTTAATTCAAAAATAGATAGATAAAAGACAAGTGAGACAAAGAAACTAATTCCAATTAAGGAGAGCCAGTTTGAGCGTAGATTTTTGATATCTCGATAGAATTTTTTGAAGGTCAACTTTTGCTGCAGAAAAATGTACCGCTCAATCCTTTCGTTTGCCTCAGTAGAAAATTTTCCAAACGGCAAAAAAATCCTGCTTGCACCACCCGCTCAAATAGAATGTAAAATATAAAATTTAAAAAAAAAAAATTTTTGTTTTCTTATCAATCACTGCCAATAGGATCTTTTTCTACCGCTGTAGAACAAGATTTTAGTTTTTTCCTGCTTAAAAAACCATTCGTATCCCTACAAATAATTAACTAAATAAAAGACCCGTCTCCGTCAGAAACATGAGAACAAAAGTTAATGAATAGCTTCCATCTCAGTAATATTGTTGCTCTTGATTAGATAAGAGCAAAAAACAACTGAAGTGTTACAATTGTAGCTCCTTATATCGTCCAACGAGTACTTTCCTAAATTCTACTATTGAAGTAATCTAAAACGATACTCTTTTAGTTTTCTTATGTTCAATATGAAATTCTTGCCAGAGATTGAAAGTCATTAAATATACACTATTAAATTATTTCAAAAATCAAATTAAGTGTCGTTAGTCATATTTATCATCTATAATATCTTATTTTTAACGATCACTGATATCACTGTAAAAAAATTGTGAACGAGCAAACATACACAAAAAGAAAATGAGCGATCATATCAAGAGGAACAATAAAAGAAAAAAGAAAACACAACAACAACAACAACAAAGCCGTTATCGACTTCAGAAAACAAGCAAACAATTTTTGGGAAAAAAAAAGAAGTAATACAAAATAAAAGAAAAAAAAAACTTCTTCAGACAATGTTGTCATTCAACTAATCTATATTCTCATATTTTCAGTGCAAGTTGTTCAAGTTATTCATGAAACAATATTCACAACACGAGAAAGTAATAGAATTACTATGACCTGGAATGAAAAGATTGTGGCAAAACGGATAAAATGGGGCATTTTTCTTACAAACAGATATTCTAATTACGATTCACACAAACATATACAACACATTTTGCCTGAATCATAAATTTTTACGTAGATTTTCGAAACGCAGTTTATGAGTGTTCTTTTCGCTTGTGATTTGCGCAGCAGTGATGGTTTAAAGCTGATAAAAAAACTCTTTTCTCAAACAAACTTTTGTCTCACGAATTGACATGCCAATGAGCTTCTTATACCGTTTGTACTCATCTAAAAAATGGTATGTATTGCTTTTATAATCAATAAAATCTATCCTGCTAAATCATGACTCTTTTTTTGTTTAGGAGAAAGAATATATATATACAAACAAAATTGCAATTTTTTATAAATATAAGGTAAACGTTCTAAATTTATTTACTATGTGTCACTCTGATGTTGCTATTGTTTCATCTGTAGTTGTTGTATGTGAACTACCATTACCATTACCATTATTATTGCTGTTGCTGTTACTATCCATTTTTTTAACTAATTGAAATAGAGCGGCTGCCTCTTTAATATGTCTAAAACCAATACAAAAACCTTGAACTTCTAAGAATAAATCTTTAACATCGATAACTTTGTTTCGAATTAATGACTGAATAAATACGCTAACTAGACGTACAAATCTATTTTGTAAAAAACGATCTTTAGTATTCTCACATGTTGTTATACATGTGGAGATATATAAATGTAAAAATTCTTGTGGTAAATCAATCGATGTTGTTAAACGATTAACAACTTCCATTGAATGTAATGACATATCCATATTAACTAATGATGATAAATATTCTGTTAATTGATTACTAGGCATTAATTTCAATAAACATTGGATAGCTATTAGTGGACTATTTTCAACTAAAGAAGGTAATTTTGATGGTACCAAACCAATATGATAAACAATACATGGATCTAATTCTAATTCATCTAAGAGTTTTTGTTGTTGTTGTAAATTTAATTGACTCGTACAGGCTTTATCCATTAATTGTCGAATTTCAATACTTATTTTATTTGTAATACACATTGAACCATCCCATGCTACCATATAATTATCATTTTCAACTGGATTCATCCATATTAATTCATCACAATCAAGACTAATATGTAATGGTGGTACTAAACGTAAAAATTCGGGACGTATAGTTTGTTCCATGCATGGTTTTTGACCAATAAATAATTTTTCTACAACTTGTTTGTAATCTTGTTTCATAGTGTTATTATTATTTGTACCGCCATTACGAGTAAATAACATATCAAAATTATATTTATTTGTTTCAGGATCATCAATAACAGCTGGTAAATGACATTGAGCAGTTAATGGTAATTGCTTTACACGATCAATTATTTGTTGTCTAAAATAATCATGATTAGTATCATCGAATGAAGACGGTGATGGAATTGACATTTGTAAAATATAGTTCGGCGTTTTTTTTAACAAATCTTTATTGATACCATTTCCGTTCATTAACGTATGCACAAACCATCTTTCATGTTGTGTTACTTTTGATATTATCCAATGAAAACGTTTTTGTTGTGCTGCAGCTACTGATGCTGTGTCGACATTCGAACCGTTTATTGCTGAAGTCGCTGTTGTTTGTTGTGGATATAAAACAGTGAGAAAAACAGGTGCAAATGGATTTAAATGTAATGATTCAGTTTTATACATGTCAAAAAATAAATATAAAATAATAAGACGTTGTTCTGGTGTTGGAGTTAGATCACGATTTTGTAATAGTAAAACGAGAGCGTTACCAACTTTTAAATAATCATGTTTATGTATTCCATGTTGAAATTGTGAAGATATTTGCTCAAAGGTTAAAGTTGTACCACATGTATCTTCATTTAATAAATTAAGAATTAAGTTTATATCTTTTGATGATAAAGACATTTTATTCTAAAAGAAAAACCTTCAACAAACTGATAAATTATTAAAATAGCAAAAAAGCATTCCCCATGACTTTTTCTCTCGTAAAACTTCAGAATCTTTTATTTCCTGCGCAAAGACAATATTCTAGATAAAATAATCTCTGTAGCTATTGATATCCCACATGAGTTGTTCAAAATGACGGCCAAAAAAAGGGATATAGAGCCAGAATGTCACAATATTGCGCAGAAAACACTTTTGAAAAATACTACTATCATCTTAATTTTTGAAACCTTTCAATTACAATAGTTACCTTTTGATCTTTCAGTTTTGACCATAACTTTTTCTGAACTAATGTTTCAATGATGAAAAAGTTACAGCTCAAGTTCCCTAAAGTCCACTTTATCAGTTGGAAATAAAATGATGATACAAAGACTCTAAGAAAAGGGTGAAGCCTAGGCTGAAACCTCAAATGGAAGAAAAGTTAAGCAACAACAAAGCACATATTCCATCGACTTTAGTCCAGGATCTTACTAAATGGTTGTCTGTCTGTGCGCAAAACAGGGAAAAATGGCTTTCAGACATTCTATGGATAAGCCAATCATAACTGAGAAAAATAGAACATCTTTTTAACTACGAGAGAGAGAATATTCAGAGAGATGGCTCAAAATATCTACTGATGCAGAGAGTAAAAAAAGTAAGTTTTTACAGTATGCAGGTAGATGTCGCCACGGATCGGTGTAAACTGGATAACGCAAAAAAAAGTGGTCTACGGATAATAAAACTTACAGAATACAGATAACCTATCACAGTGAATCGATCAGAAATACTGAGAATCTACATAGGATGTCCAGAAAACGTTTTAGCTTCATATTACAACATTGTTTGTTGTTAATAATTTCATGAATGAAAAGATTAATTGAATGAGTTTTACAATCATTATTTTAAAAAAAACTTCATATTACACTGGGCGCTTTTTTCATGAAGTCAGAGAACTTCAAAACATTTCACACCTATTCTGGCCGCTTACGCCGATCAAAGAGAGGCGTGAATATTCTCTTGAATTCAGAAACATTTTTAGACCTCTGAGGATCTTTGGAAGGTCTCGAGAAAACTTTTAGATTTATATTAGGCTACGAAGTTTACACATGAAATCAGAGAAAAACTCAATATCGTATTTTAGATAGTCTCTTAGGGAACACCGACCGAAGGGAGGTGTGAGCGTTGTCTTGGTTTTAAAGTCATGGAAGATCGTTAGCAGATATAAGTTCGTAAAGTCAATGGACCAAACGAGTACAGACGAACGTTACCTTGTAGTCAAATGTTGTTTGTTTCTTTAGATTGTCGTCGTATTTGCCACTACCCAGGATGAAGAATCTAGAAATATGATCTTGTAGTATAATATCAGAAGATAGCATAAGATTTCACAAGATCTTACACGATCATATACAAACTTACAAGACTTTACAAGATTTCACAAGAATCTTATGGGATTTCATCATATTTTTCTTGCAACAAGATACCGTGAGATCTTGCACACCTGGGCTCTGACGTCCTTAGTAATGTGTCTAACCTCGTTTCTTACAACCATGAACTTTATTTGTGCTCAGCTGATGTGTGAAAAAAAAAATTCTAAGCTTTGTCATAAGAACTACCCAGGTCAAAGAACCTTGCTGTTAGATCTTATAAGATTCTTGTACGATTCCGTCTGATTTTGTAAGATTCGTATAAGAATTTGTAAGATTCTGTAAGAAACATAGAAACTGATTCTTAATGTAAGGCCTTATAGTGAGACTTCATCAGATTTCGTAAGATTCTTGTATAATTTTTATAAAATTTTATAAGATGCCCTGGTCGAAGAATAGTACTAGGATCGTATCTGAATCAGACAAAATCGTACCAAATCTTATGAAAATCATATATGAATCGTGGTATCTGATTTGTCCTTTGGATCGTATAACACGATCGTACAAGATCATAGACGATCATACACCTTCGTATGAAATCGTACAGTACGAGCCAGCCACGACAAATCAGGTACCACGATTCGTATATGATATCGTACGATTCGTATACGATCTTGTACGATCTGATAGTACGATTCAATCATCTGGGTGGCTTCGTTTCTGTGATTTTCCGTAAGATTTTATAAGATCGTGTAAGATCTTGATCTGATTTTTTGACCTGGGTAATAGCAAAATTTATATGGTAAGAATGAATCATCACTTGATTTTATAAGATCTTGTAACAAGAAATCGTGTGATCTTGTGATAAGAACTTAATATGAGTATACGCTCTTACTGATGAGATCTTGCAAGATCATATGATTTCTTGTTACACGGTTTTAACATTCCTTATAAGCTGATCTTGCAAGATCTTACGACAAGAAGCTACAACCCAGGTCGACGAAAACTGGCATTTAATTGTCCATTAACAGCCTGTTAACTATATGCCAAAAAATGGCCTGTTAATTATGTAAAAATCGAATGAAGATTGTCATTTAACAGCCATTATAATGACAATTTTTTGACTTATTCTCATCCATTTATTAGACCGCGTTAACTAATGCCAAATAAATGTGGCCGTTAAATGGCCGTTTTTTCTCCATTTCAAAATGGCAAAAAACTGGTCATAAAATAGCATTTAATAGCCAGTTTATGGTCATCAAGTCATTCACCGTTTTATTCTGCCGTCATGAATAGTATAAATGACTCTGATTTTCCTAAAATAATTTAGAGTGTTTTTCTTCTTCAATTATACGAGTCATAGAAACTTGACTCGACGAAGTGGTCTGTGGTTCTTGACTCGATGCAGGTGATAGTACCTCAGGTTCAGAAAATATTTTTTTGACATTTTCTCAAATGGGTCAAATGTCATAAAAATGCCATTTAAATGCTTATTAACAGCGCATTAAATGGCATTTAATTGGCAATTAATTATACCGTTTTCGACGTCCTGGGTAGATTCCGCAAGTTCATATATGATCTTGAGATACGACCGTACAAGGTCTTGCCAAAAGATCTTGTAGCAAGATTGCATAAGAAACCATAAGATCTTTTAAGACGTATTTCACCTGAATATTTGAATTGGCTATTGCGTATAAAATGTCCAAATGAAGAAATATGTCGGAAAGCAATAGCACGTTCACAAAATTTAGTTATCGTTAAACAAAACTCAACCAATAAGGAATCAAAAACGAGCGATACTGAAAGGGAACCCTTATCAAATTAAGAAATGGCATATAGTAATAGCGAAGCATTTCGGAGCAAACGCAAAAGGTTGAAAATAAACCAAATTCGAAAGAAATAAAACAGTTGAAATTAGAATTATGAAAAATTTCCAGAGAATTATGTGTAAGATATCATTCATGAAGGGTGTCAAGAAAATGGGAGAGAATTAAGTCGAATATACCATGCTCAGAAGCAGTTATATCACACGACAGCTGCGTCTTGAAAGTCGCTACAAAAAACATTTTGAGCGTTTCGCTACAAAATATAGCGGAGCGTTATACGAATACTAGTAAGAAGTTCTAAAATGGGCAAAACTGTAACGTACTTTTTAGAGAATTCAAGTTTTCTTTTAAAACATTTGAGCAGATATCAAGATATATTTTGTAGCAAAACCCATATATGAAAAGACAGAGAGTTTTCTAGGCTTTAAAATGAGCTATGAATAAACTTTTCAAAAATATGCCCATATAGAACAATTGTCAAAATACTGGACGGATATCATGATTTTCACCAATCTCAAGGCTTTAAAAGAACATTTCTTCTATCCAACTGCTCTGAATCGGAATGTTTTATACATAGAAAGATAGAAAATTTTCTGGGCTACAAAATGAACTAGTATTGTTCTATTTGTCAGCAGAACTTTTCAGATAGAAGTTCATTTGGTGTGCCCGATGATGTTCGGCTTAGTTGTTTCGTACTGTATAATATCTACTTCAATCTTTCCAATCGCTGTTGTCTGAAACATATAGATTATGGAGTACTAAAATCATCAACAATGGATCAAATCAAAATTGTTCTTCGAATTATAGTTCAGTTACTATTGAAGATATTACAACTTTTCTCGCCTCGGTTATTAAAGAAATTAATCAAAAACTAGAGAAATTAAAATGCACAAGGTTTTTTTGACCGCCTGGACCTCTGTGGGCGTTGCGTGGCTTTAGCGTCACGGAGTTTTTCGAACGCGAACCGACATGTACATTTGGTGCAGCGGAATTTTTCGGACGCTGCAGTACAACATTCTTTACCCATGCTTGTCCCTGTCTCGGTCGACTATTCGTCTCTATGAAATACACCCAGATGCTAGGTATCTAAATATAACCTTCTCATTTTTTTTCATATAATTTTACTCAGTTTTAGTTAAGGTGATTAAACGGGTGCAGGCGATCCACTGCCATCTGGAAGTTAGAAAAGTTTTTGAGCATTGTAGTATTCATTTTTCGTACTTACAAATGAGAAATATATTACAGAAATAGATTTACGAGGGAAGGCCCCCAACTGTTCAGAAGCTTTTGGCCCAAAACTTAGTGGACAATAGGTAATCGAGTGTCCTGATTCCGAATATTATATTGGTTTGGGCCCAATTTTAGTTTAAAGACCCGGTTTTTGAAATATTGTGTTTTTGGGTTGAAAAACCATTTGAATAAAAAAAATTTTTGATCCGTGAATATGAAAGAGCATATCGCGAAACCCACGTAAAACTGTTTTTCAAGGTTTTAGAGGAGGTTTTGAGCGGGTTTTGAAAGACTAAAACTTGAAACTACACCAAGGAAAACGCGTTTTCGCACTTATGCGTTTTGTGCGATAAAAATACTGTTTTCTAGGTTATCAAACGTGCCAAATTCGAATATTCCATTGTTTTCAGTCCTTAGAAGAGCTAAAAATTTGGATTTGAAGATACGTATAGTAGACAATAAGAAATAACACTGGAGAAATTCCTGACAGAAAGAAAGAGAACGAATATACATATATATATGTATGATACCTATCATACAATTCTCTCTTGTGGCACGTCTTTAATATGTGCCGTAACACAATAATCTTCAGAAAAGCTAAAGAAACTAGTACTTGTATAGATTTGACCTAATGCCATTTACAGATTGTTCTTTTCTTCTTTCTTGTAGCAATACATTACTCACGTTCATTCCCTCGATTTTATCAACATAGCACTTTTAATCCTCGATTTCCTTAGTAAACCCTTTCTTTTCCTTTCCCTATATTTCAACCAACTTGTTTATAAAAATAACCGTCAAAATCAGAAAAAGAATTCAAGGTAATTCATTCAAATTGTCTTTTAATTCATTTTTTTGATCTAGGCATGTCGAAAAACTGCTTCATTCGCGTAAAAGATTTTTGTAACAAACTAGTGTCTCCGTCAAATCCAAATTTTTAGCTCTTCTAAGGACTGAAAACAATGGAATATTCGAATTTGGCACGTTTGATAACCTAGAAAACAGTATTTTTATCGCACAAAACGCATAAGTGCGAAAACGCGTTTTCCTTGGTGTAGTTTCAAGTTTTAGTCTTTCAAAACCCGCTCAAAACCTCCTCTAAAACCTTGAAAAACAGTTTTACGTGGGTTTCGCGATATGCTCTTTCATATTCACGGATCAAAAATTTTTTTTATTCAAATGGTTTTTCAACCCAAAAACACAATATTTCAAAAACCGGGTCTTTAAACTAAAATTGGGCCCAAACCAATATAATATTCGGAATCAGGACACTCGATTACCTATTGTCCACTAAGTTTTGGGCCAAAAGCTTTGAACAGTTGGGGGCCTTCTCTCGTTAGAAGAGAAAAAGAAAAAACTGAGCAGACAAAAGAAAGTAGAACAAGAACGATATTATTTCTTTTTTCAACATACGAATATTTTTCGAAGATTGAGTATCTTGCATGTTTGAACCATTCAATGTTTTTTGATAAAATTTTTAGTGGAAGTATGCAATGACACGAGTACACTTTTTTTTGTTGGAAACTACATGAAAAATATGTATTTATAAAAAAAATAAAGTAATTAAAAAACGTAATGCTCAATAAAAGTTGGATCCTCATGATTTTCCATCAAAATCCTTGTTCAAAAAGCTATGGCTCATGGTTACTTTTTGAATAACTCGTGAACGAAATAAGCTGTAGATCTGTGATTCATACTAAATTGTAGCCAAGGCCTAACTGCAAGTTTCTGTTATATTTTTAACGTTATATTTTAATATTTTAAACGGTACTTAAAATATTGAACATAACTTTAAATGTTTGATTAAAGGTTAATTTAATTATTTTTAATCATTTTCTCAGAAAATTATTCTTAATATTTTAAAAACTGTTAAAATAAAAAAAGTTTTTGTTTTAAAAGAAATTTAAAAATTATGTATGTCTGCGAATAAATTTTCACTTACCACATAAACGTTTAACATTGATTAAATCAAAATACATTCATTTTCATACAATGATATATGATTGATGTTTTGTTCGTTTAAACAATAATTATATTTATTTATATTGTATTGAATAAATTTTTGAATATTCATTGCCATTTTTAATTCATTTGTAGATGGATGTACTTTTAAATTATATTTTCTTTTATAAACAATACCATTTGAATTATCTTTAACATTTAATAAATTATATTCCCAATTATTACAATGTGATCGTAGAAAACGCAAACTTTTTTTATAAGCTTTTTCAAATTTAAATTTATCTTTATCAGTATTATATGGATTATAATCCGAATTCTTAGTTGTAAATATATCATTAATATAACGTTGATATATTATAGAACCAAATTGATTTTGAATTAATTTCATCCAAAAATAATTATCATTTTAAATTAAATTATAAAATTTTTTACATGTCTTGGATAAATTGGAATAGCATAATAAGATAAATATTTACGTAAATGATAAAAAGTCAAATGTGGAATATTCACAAACATTTATAGTGTTTTTATCTTAAGAACCAATTTAAGGATGTATACTGTTTAGAAAGTAAGACCGAAAATTGAATACAAGTGTTATTTGAGGCAAATATAAGGTGCACGCAAAGCAAAATTTTAGCAAAATTTTTTTCTCGATAAAAGACACATATTTGAATTTGCCAGAGCATGCTGATCACGAATATGACCTTGAAAGTTGAAAAAAACCTTTTTTTCGGGAAGAAAAATGCAAAATACTGAAAAGGTCCAAAAACTTCGAAAATTCTTGGCCTTTCGAAAAACACTCATAACTTTTTATAGAAAGTAGCTACAGGCTCAAACTTTTTTTTGTTCGATTCCTCGTCGAAAACTGGGTATATCCATACTAGTTTCAGACTCTTAGACCGTAATTTGAAATTTTGGCGCTGCTCGCGATAGAAAACCCTGAAAAATGAGACCCCTCCGCCAAAAACCTATCTAGTTTTTTTGGTGAGGAGCTAACTCATTGAATTTTATGCCATTCGATAGCTCTATACTCCAGCTATAGCCGTAAGGAGGGGTTTTGGGAAAAAAAAATTTTTCGCCGAGAAAATTCATTTTTTCTAAATAAGAGGCGAAAAAACTCACTTACATCATAGATAAATATCTTATCAAATTGCTTTTGCTAAACGTTCTCTCACATATTTGAAATAAATAAAACTGACTTTTTTCTTGCAAAATAACGTAATAAAATTTGCTAAGACCTTTCACAGTAGAAAAATTAACTTAGTGTTAAGGAAGATGATTGGTCGGAAAGTTAACTCAGAAAATCCCCCAAACGTAGCCTAAATCAGCATTTCAGTAAACGATTCTTCTGCGTTTTTCTGCAAACAACTTTTTCCACCATGGACGTTTTCCCGACTCAAAATTTATCCTCACCCAAAACTCTTTTGCAACTCAAAATTCTACCAGAAGCTTATCGAAGGAAAGCTAGTGTCCAAATAAAGTGACCGAAAACAGCAATCAATGGATTAATTTCTGCGGAAAGACTAAACGAGGATGAAGTACTGTAAACGAGATCGTGAAAAAATTTTGAGCCGTATAAAAGTGGATCAAAGAACAGTCGCTCGATAATTTGCGAAAAAGTCGGGTCTCAGAAATACTGGTCGTAGAAAATCGACATTGAGGAAGCGTAGAAACGTGGAAAAGTCAGTGTTCTGCGTGGTACCGGAAGATTCACTTACGGAATCGTGCTTGAGAAAAAGTTATTGAATCATAAAACTCGAAAATCTGCTTTCAGTTTTATGAAAGGCTTGTCAGCCGGTACACAGGCTGCATATTGTAATAACTGTCAACTGGTCCTACTCTTAACTGAACCACCGATAGATTTGGGGAAAAAGCGAAGTTTTAATCTACCATTATACGAATTAATCCCATTTTCCGTTACCTAAGAGCAGAACTAGTAAACTAAAGCGAAGCATAAGATGAAAGTACGCATTGTAAATCCTTTTGTTGTTATAACTGGCTCAAACGCCAAATAAAGCGAAGAACAAACAATAACTGAGTATAGCGACTATAATAAGATCTTGTCACGAGTCGAATATGATAGCGTTATGACACCGCGATTTCTGTATGATCGCGATGCGACAATAACGAATGAATCGCGAACGCGACGCGACAATAGCGATTGAAGAGAATCAGCAATGATAATCGCGACTTATTTCGCGAGAATCTTAGCAATCGCGTAGCTCGTTCGCATCGCGACTTTTTATCGCGAGTCTCGCCGCGACTTCAGCGTGACAGTCGACCTGGGAGATCTTATAAAACCTTGTGGCAGACATCGTTGACTTCTATAGATTTTCTTGCTACAAGGTTATATAAGATCTTACAAGACATGGTTCACCTGGACCAGCCTTTGAGCCATTTTTCACTTTTGTGCATTTTTATCAGATCTTGCACAATCACAGTGTTTAACCAGGTCTACACAGAAAGAGATATCTTAATTTTATGCATTATTTGAGAAAGATAATCCAAAAGGATAAAGAGATCCCGTAATATAACACCAAAAGGATATAGTTCAACTGGATTATGGCACTTTCGTCACGCCACACTTTCGTCATTATGACGAACGCACTTTGGTCATACATGACGAAAGTTTCTTGGGTGGAGATATTTCTCGGGAACTGTCGTCACCAAAGTGTGAATTTTCGTCACACACATCAAAAGTTTCGTTGCATGAGGCGAATTTTCGTCACAGTAGTGATGAATTTCGGTCACATTTAAAGAACGTTAAATGCAGTACTTAATTAGCAAGTGGTTACAGAGTAAGTTCATAAGTTTTGAACAATAAATCTTTGTTCACTGTAAGTTACAATTTATGTAGAAGTGAACTTTCGCCACAGCCACAAAAAGCACTCCGAAAACGTATATATGCGCCGCTATTTACTCTGTCAGTACTTGCTAAGGAAGTACTGCAGTGTAGCAAATACCAAGTGCAGCTCTTACTGAGGAAGTGCTCCCGATCACATAATAATCTCACAACAGTTGATTCTATATGTAGGATTCTATATATGTTTCTTTATGTTTTAAGGTGTGAGTAGTATTTAGTCGGCAAGTACTACCTGAGGAAGCACTTCATTGGTTTTACTTGTTATCTCATGAGAGAGGCACATAATCCACTGTAAGTACTTGTTAAGGAAGTACTGCAGTGTAGTAAATACTAGGTGCAGCTCTTACTGACGGAGTGCTCCCGATCATATAATAATTTCACAGCACTTGATTCTATTCTGTATTTATAGCAGTATTTACGTGTGGTGAAAGTTAAACAGGAACCGTTAAAAACAAAGGTATTTTCGTCACACTCGACGGAACTTTCGTCATCAAAGTGTGAATTTTCGTCACAGCCACAAAAAACACTCCGAAATTCACGGGAACTTACGTCACCATGCTTTTTTCTGAAAAACGAACTTTCGTCACATGTGATGAAAGTACACTCCTCCCTATGGCGAAAGTGCCTTCTACCGTTCAACTCTGTGGTTAAGGAGAAATGATTTATTTATTCCAATTTGCTCTCTACTTCTCAAGGAAACGGCTGTGCACTTACCTTGTAAAATAACTTCATTTTTTTTAGAATAATTTCTTTAAAAAAAGAAATAAAACATACATAATTTACAAAAATAACGATGAGAAACAGTTTCGCACTATGTTAAGAAAAGACTGAAGTTGTATGTGTTTATAAAGAGAAAGGTTCTAGTCTATATATATATATAACGGTTATACCTTTTTTTAAAGCATTGTTATATAGAAGATCAAACGGATCGCTACGATCAACGCGTTTCTCCTGATTTTATCAGGAGGACGCATCGATCTTAGCCTTCCGGTTAGTCATTTTGTAAAGAATGCACGTGTGTATATATACACACACATTTACTTGATCGAAATACAATATTAAAAGGATTAAGACACGTGCCTGTTGGGATCCGGCGGAGATCAGAAACAGCCCCGCCATCGAGTCACCATCACGAAAAGATGCTGTTTTTTTCGTGTGGTTGGTGTGTGTTTTTTGGTTTGGGGTTTTTCGGCATAAAGGCTACTCAGTTGGTTCTCCCCCATTTTTGAGGTTTTTTCTTTTTCTTTCTTCGCTTGTTTGTTCTATTTTTTGTTTTATGCTTTCTGTTCTTCCGATTTTTTTTATTCCTGAGAGCTTTATTTTTAAAATAAAGCGAAACGCGTCCAACATTAATTTATCTATACTTAAACAAGCATTTAAACCAAAAGAGCGTCGAAGCGTTTTCTGGATAGAGACCTGAAAAAGTTGTGCCGATGATACACTTTCAGAAGTGACACACAAAAAGCGTCCAAAAATGCTACCGCAGTGTGCCGAAAGCACACTAGAAATGTGTCAATGGCACGGTAAAAGCATGCTAGCAGCAAATAAAAAGTATACTTTGGCACACTTTTTCCATGCCATTGGCACAATTTAAGTGTGCTTTTTCTAAAAGTATGCTTTTCCGGGACAGTCTGTGAGTCATCGAAACTCACTGCTGTTCGAAAACATGTGACTCAGTCGATCCCAGAAACTGATTCAAAAAATAAATAGTAAACAAGAAGAAAGATATTTATGGCTAAATATTAGCTTTTAACGGCTAGAAAAACTACCCATAAATCCGATGAAATCCAGTGCTCTCCGATGCTTCTAATGATCGGATTCTTTCCATACAATTTCCGTTCGGAATCAGAGTAACAGAATTCCTATGCAATCCACCACGGATCGGGACAGATTTTATCGGGACCCGACGTCTTCCGATGTCTTTCGACGTCGGATCCGGTCGACTCCGACCGGATCCTGAGTCAGGAATAAAACGACCTGGGTATAAGCGTACGCAAGGTCTGTTCTCAAGATTTTATAAGAAAACGGCAGATCTTGTGTGATCTTATAAGATGAATTTCATCACTTTGCATGATTGTTTGCAAAGAACTATTTTTCTGCGAATAAATCATTTCTATCATGATACCACTATGAGTGCACTAAGTATGTCATTCTAGGAAATCAACGTACATCAGTATAGGATTTTTCAATGAAGGCAGCAAAGTTATGGATAAACTTTTAAATACATCTATAAGCATCAATGTTGTTCGGTTGTTAGCGCCGTTATCGGACTGCATTAGCGATTTAGAACGCGGAGGTCTATACGCGTTGCTTATGAAAATTATCAGGTGATACTCATAATAACATTGAAAAAAATGCCTTTATAGTTTATAGAGAAAATCGCCTTCATATTTGGTCATATGTTTGCTTCTGAATGACTCAAGGTGATGTGATGTAATCTTGATTGGTTTTCGCCCTAAAAGAAAAATGATTATCATACAAATTCAGTCGAAATAAAATAGATGGAAAAGTACAAAACTCTATCATCAATGTGTACGTTTTTTTTTTGTTTCAGATCTATATTTCGTACACGTATTCTAATAAAAAAACACAAAAATTAAAATAAAACGTTAATAAAAGCATCGTTTCTTTGATAAAGTTTTCTCGAGTTTTTCTCATTTTTTTCGTTGGTTTTGGTCGTCATATCAACATTATATAGATCAGAACTTATCTAGATCACAACAATATATATTTTTTGCTGATAAAAAGCAAAGAAACATGAGTAGTGATGATGAGCAATATCAAGAAGAAGAAGAAGAGGACGATGAAGATGATCATTATTATGTTGATCCATCATTCGAACCTTTTACACCAAGTGCAACATCGTCGACATCGTCAGAACATCAGTTACAATCGTCAAAACGTTCGAAACCTTATTTACCACATGAACAACCATCAATGTTACCAGCTGGTACCCATCAACAAGATAACAATTTCGAATATGTTGTTTTAACTCAAGAAGAAATTTGGAAATATATGGAAGAATGTATTAGAGAAGTGAACGAAGGTACGCAGACAATGAACCGTGTTAGTTTGAGGATAGAGTTATAATAGATAGAAAGTTGCTCTCATATTTACTTTGACTAATCTGATAACTTATATTTAATGAGTTATTCCTTGTCGCTTTTAGTTATCAAATTACCAGAGACAACTGTTCGTTTGTTATTACATCATTTTCGTTGGGACAAAGAAAAATTAATGGAACGTTTCTATGATCCACATCATCAAGATGAGTTATTCCGTCAGGCACATATTGTTAATCCATTTACAAAACAGCAGCAGCAGCAACAACAACAACAACAACAAGCACATACACACTTTCAACGACATACACGTCGACAGAATTCAACAGCCAGTGCATCGGCATCACCATCAACAAATATTCTTTCAAATCCACTGAGAATTGAACATCAAATGTGTACCATATGTTGTTGTACAAAACCATCAAATGATATGTCCGGTCTTGAATGTGGACATGCATTTTGTACTAGTTGTTGGCGAAGTTATTTAACAATGAAAATAATGCATGAAGGTATTGGACAAACAATTCCTTGTCCAGCTAAATGTGATATTTTAGTTGACGATGGAAAAGTTTTAGAGTTAATTAAGGATCAAGATGATGTACGACGAAAATATCAACATTTAATAACAAATAGTTTTGTGGAATGTAACCGAAATATGAGATGGTGTCCAGGGAAAAATTGTACAAATGCCATTAAAGCCCCATATTGTGATGCACAATTAGTAACATGTACATCTTGTCATACATCATTTTGTTTTCAATGTTCGGAACAGTGGCATGAACCAATCAAATGTAAATGGTTAAAAAAATGGCATAAAAAGTGTCGCGACGATAGTGAAACATCAAATTGGGTACGTTAGGATAGATTTGATATTCAGTCTCTGTACTCCATCCCACAGAAAAACAAATCAGAGACAGTTTGAATAGTTAGAGGAAAAAAGTAATTTCTATTGTTGTTTTTTTATTTTGCACTCTTAAACGAATACAAGAAATGCATTAAAGGAAGAACAACGAGTTTCTTATGGTTTATTTTTGGTATGTTTAGATTGCAGCGAATACAAAAGAGTGTCCAAAATGTCATGCAACAATAGGTAAGTGTACACAATCTTTTTGTTTGCCTGTTGAAGTGCTAAAAATGTGATAGTTAAAAAAAATTTCATAAAAAATTAAGTTGTCGTTCATAGATAGACTTCTGCACTCATATCCTCCACAACAAATGAGCAAGTAATGCAAAGCGGTAATGCTATTCCATCAATCATTGCGGAGAACAGCGTATGCTAGTGAATAGATCTGAGTAAATTGACAAATTTGAGTGCTTATATTAAAATGTTAATATTTTTAGAGAAAAATGGTGGTTGCAATCATTTGATATGTAAAAATTTGAGTTGTAAATATGACTTTTGTTGGGTATGTTTGGGTGCATGGGAACCACATGGTTCATCATGGTATAACTGTAATCGTTTCAATGAAGATGATGCTAAAAAAGCACGTGATGAACAAGAACGTTCTCGTGCCGCTCTTCAACGTTATTTACATTATTATAAACGTTATAATAATCATCATGAATCATTACGTTTAGAAAGTAAGTTATTAGAACAAGTACAAAAACGTATGGAGATATTACAACAACAAATGTCATGGATTGAAGTACAATTTTTACAAAATGCTTGTGAAGTACTACGACAATGTCGTCAAACTTTAATGTATACATATCCATTTGCATTTTATTTAAAACGTAATAATAATTCGATTATTTTTGAACAAAATCAAGCTGATTTAGAACATGCTACGGAAGAATTAAGTGGATATTTAGAACGAGATATTTCAGAAACAATAAATTTAAGTGAAATGAAACAAAAAGTACAAGATAAATATCGATATTGCGATAACAGAAGAAAAGTTTTATTAGCTCATGTTTATGAGGGTTATGATACTGATTATTGGGAATATTGTGAAGATGCTTAAAATTCGATGACTGGTGGCGTCGCATGCGAGATACTAAAGCATGTATAAAACACTTATAGAAATACTTATAGCGATTGCCTATTCTGCTATATTTATATATTTTTTGACTAAAAAAAACATGAGAAAACAGGTAGTTTTTCATTGAGCCTCCTACAAGGTTAATGAAGAACAGTCCGAGACAGACATGATACTGCTGTTACTGTCTTAAAGACCTATTGAATCTTGCGCGTTGCAGACAACTTCCCTCATATTTTTCACTGAATTGTATATTTTCTTTACAGTGTACGAGTTTTTCTGACTATTCTTTAATGTAACGTATGTGCTTACTAGTGTTTTTATTGATCTAATTCAAGCTAGTCAACAATGGTATACCTATTTCCTATTTTTCATTGGTACACACATGCTTTTCTTCAATCGAATTATGCCAGCTTTTGCTAACTATGGCCTATTTAATTGTTGTTCTTTTTTTATTAAAAATGTTTTTTCATTTTTTTATTTAATTGAAACGATAACGTTGCGCGTGAGTGTGTGTGGATCTCTTCTTTTTGGTTTATTGTCTCACGTTTTCTTTTTTCTCTATGTGTGTATTTGTTTTTATTTCTGAAAAACTTGTGGGTGTGTGTAATTATCTATTCTTTTGTATGGTGAGAAAAAAAAAAGAAATATAACAGGAAATAAACAGTACAGTTCAGACATTAAAAATCAATTAGTTAGTCACATACCAATGTGAATAAATTGTTCATACTCTGTTTTATTCTCTTGAATCATACAGCTAAGAAATAATAAAAATACTTATTAGAACAAAAAAAAGTAGTTCAGTATCGGTCATATGAACAGACCTCGATTTACTGATAGATAACCTTGAGATAAAAAGTGAATCAGCTGTAGTATTTCACAGTAGTTGACAAATTGATCATTTGTAAGACTAATTTTTCTAACAAAATAGTTCCTTTCTTTTTTTCCAAATACTATTGAACACTTCTCAAATCTCGGTGCCATTTCATTTTCGAATCTTATTTTTTAAACACATAAACAACAACAAAAACAAACACAACACGAAAAAGCAAATAAATTTTTCTAGACTTTCATTTAAAAAAATGCATTGTTAGAGTTTAAAAGCGTTAAATTAATCTTGTCTTGCTTTCAATTCACGAATAGTTACTTTATCTTTTTCAATAACATAAACGACGGCACCCCAACCGGATGCCGAATCACGATCAAAACCATTTAAAAGTGATTGAGATGTTGCTTCAAATAATTCATCGGGTGTCATATCTGGTTTAAAAAGTAATTCACCTTTAATATAAAAACAAGAGAAAAATTGTTTACAAACAGATACTCTTTAATGTTCAATATTTTTACCTAAACCAAATATATATTCACTGGCTGTACCAACTGTTGCTAAATTAACATTATCACTTATAGCACCGATATTATCCGAGTCATACACAAAAGTTTCTCCGGTTTTTGGATCTAAACCAATGACTAATGCAAAAATAAAATAGGGTCCAAATCGTTTTTCGTATAATAAATTTGTTAACATATTGTACAAAACATTTGGTTTAAGTTTTCGTTGTTCACGTAATTCATACAAATTTGTACGGAATTTTAAACGTTCGGCAACTGTTTGTACCTAAAATAGAGAAATAATTCAGAAATACTAGAAAAAGAAAATAATTTATATTTACATCTGTTGCTAAACCACAAAATGCAACATAACAATGTGGACCATATTCAAATATTTTTGTAAAATTTGTTGCAATTGTACGATTTTGAACACCATAACGTTTATCACAAGCAATTGCAACACACTCTTTTCCTTTCATTGCCAATGCAACACCACCATTATAATTCATAATCTAAATAAATGGTTTGAATAAATCAAAAAAAAGACTGCTCAATGTGATTGATAATCTGATATTTACATCATCACCCATAGCTGTTTATTATCTGATGTTCGATTATGTTATTGTATTATATCTAAAACTAAACATGATTAAAGTCTTCAAACAAAATTGATAAAATATAATAATTAAAAGATCCAACATGAAAAAAAATTCGACTATTTTTGTCTATAAATATCTTTATTTTTTAAATACTAACAATGGCAAAATGAATAGTTGACAAACTTTATTACGTAACGCACAACGTCGAAAACAACGACATGATTCGAAGAAAATGGAACAAAATAAATAATTAAAATGAATAAGATGAAAGATTGCACTGTTAAAATTTGATCGTAGTTTCCAGCAAAAAAAAAACGTTTAAAATAGAGCGGGTGGGTTGTCGAACTATCTCTATTTTTATCAAAAAATGTACAATGACTTAGGACACATTTAGTATTCAGTGAAGAAAAAATAAATCATTCGATGCCCATATGGAATGTACACTGAAAAATTCAAAGCCGCCCATTTATGTTCAAATACAAATTTTTTTTTCAAAATATTGGAATGTAATTATCAATTCTGCAGTCATAAATAAAAAAATGGGAGAACTTTTTCTAGATGAGAAAATAGAAACAGTTACTTACCGTGATCGATGTCGTTGTGCAATACATTCAGCAATCCAAATAATATTACGATTCTCTTGTTCTTTCAATTTTAAATATGAATAAAATATACCAAAATGAAATTGTCGAAGAAATGCGTTCATATTGAGTTTAACCTAAACAAAATGAAGTGTCAATGTACAACCAAGAGAAGGAAGAGTCTGTCTCTTACTTCATGTTCAAAAAATTTATCTTCAATTGTCTTTTCTCCCGTATTCATTCCAGCACCATCGAACAACAATTTGTAGTCCTAAATATCAGCAAAATTATCAACATTGTCCCCAATCTTCAATTTGAAAAAATAGTTTTCAATTATCAAATGATTACATCAATAGCGACCTGCATGGGTTAGAAAAACGAAATCCGAATCTGATCGAAAAACAATTCAACTCGAATCCGATTCGATTCTAGAATTGGATGGGTTCAGACAGGGCTGGGCAACTCCGGAGTTGAGCGATTTTTAAGTGGAGCTGGAGTTGGAATTTTTGAGAACAGAGTTATCTTTTATTCATTCTTATTCTCAACTCCGTGTAATTGTTTGTGTTACGCTTTTTGTTCTTCAAAAAAAGAGTAACGCATACATAGGAAAATAATCACTATGGTTCTTTTTTTGACAGGTGAATAAACGACAGAATTCATATCACTCTCATGTGTCAAACGTCAAAACAATGTTGTCAAAACTGACATTTTTGAATATGCAATTTTCATTTGTTACTTTGAAGAAGTTTCAATTTTATGTGTTAGTACTGTTGATTTTTAACATTTGTCTCGGAAAATAAAAGAAAAAACCAACCGGAGTTGGAACGGAGTTGGAGTTGAACTTCGGTGGAGTTGCCCAGTCCTGGGTTCGGATCAGGTTGCAGATCCCTATTCATCAACGATCAGTTTTCAACAAAAAAAAAGTATATGATTAGAAAAACGATGTGTTATACCGAATAGCGTGATGCTACGTCTTTAACCGCATCGTAACTATCTGCTTTACGTAATTCAGCAAGTCCATCGGGATATAAATGACCACATGATGGGTATAATTTAGCTCGTTCATCTTGAGTTAAAGCCGTACCAAATGAATTGATTGTTATCATAAAAGCACGACGATCTGCTTCAAACTACAAGATATAAATAAAGATGGTATGTATAGCTGAAATTCATTTTCTGATATTTAAACTTACCGCTAAAATTTCACACATTACATCAGCGGTTACACCGCCTAACGTTTTACAAAAATCATAAAAATCCTCCAAGTAAGCCTAAAAAATAAGACAAACATATTTTTGTGATTGAATTTCAAACCGAGCAATAGTTACGAGCAGATAGTTCTGTAAGTCATTTTTATTACTAATCTCAACAATTTTAAACAATAAAAAGATCTCTGTTCAAAGTACATCATAGTTACCTTGTACAAAGTACTTCGAATAATTTCAACGTTCGATTCATCTAGATCATGTTCCGAGATACAATCAATAAAATAGGGTGCTATAAAACAAAAAAGCAAATGATTTTAATTCTTTTGTTAAAAAAAATTGTTCATTTACCAAGTGGTGTATCGACTAAAACTGCGGTGTACAATTGTGCTGGTGTATCGGCAATAGTTATAGCCCCTAATTGTTCAAAACTGCCTAACGGATGACATCGTGGTAAAAGGTCACCAATTGCACGTTGATGTAAAGTACCAGTTATTAATAATACAATATTATCAATCATATACCCATAGCTGTAATTAAAAATGTTAATATTCTTTTTAGTAATAAAAATTGAATAATCGTAAGATATTTTTTGTAGCAATGCACAAAATATTTAATAGGTCATCACTCACGTTATATAATCCAAGAAAGTTGATAGTGGCTCATATGATGCGTTTCTTAGATGTTGAAATTCTTGTACTAATTTATCACGTAGGCGATCATCAATAACATTCACCGTCAATGGACTCGCTTCATTAGCCAAAAAACTACCATAATCTGTACTTTGTAAATGCAATTTTAAATCTTAATAATAAGAAAATAAAAATCAAGTGCTCACACATCATACAGTAACATACCTTCAAGTGTTTCGCATTGTATAAGATTATGATAATCTGGAGCTTTCAATATACCACTTTTAAAACCGCGACATAATCCTTCTAAATAACCATGGTCAACGTTGAAAAATAAATCGTCTTTCATTCTATATATATAGATATCAAGAGAGAGAGAGAGGAATAAAGATGTATAAACAGCAAATCTAAAAATGAATAATAAACGAAGCGATAATACGGCGATAAATCTGTTATTTTTTCAAAAAAGACAATCAAAAGGAAAATTTAACAGTGAAAAACAGAATATATACTATTATCGGTACTAGAGCATTAGTTATAAAATACAAAAGAAAAATATCATAAAAGCAGATGAACAAAGTTGAACACTGACTAAAAGAGAACCACCGAAGGAATTTGCACACGTTAAAACATCACTTATTTTTCTACTAAAAGCTGTATCCTAGTGTAAAAATTAGATGGTTAATTGTCTAGTAGAAATCCTAATGTATTACCAAAAAACAATTATTGTTTGCATCACAACATGTACTACAAAACTATTGAACTGAAACTTAGTCGATTCAAGAGCATTCTAAGGAGCATTGGACCAACAGAAAAATTATTTAGTTCTCACTAACATTCTGTCCACTTCACTGAATAATGCTTCTTCTGAAAAAGTAAAAATATTCACATGAAATCATTCTTCTTCTCATACAAGGATTTCAATTTGTGGTAAAACGAGTTCTAATACCTAAAAACAATTGTTTTTTTTCAATTTAAACAAGCCGAATAAGTTATAGATATCTATCCTATCGTACTTAACACGAAGTTTTTTCGGAAGGATAAATCATAATCGATTACAGCGTCATCATTCTCATTCGAACTTTACATCTAGTGAGAGTGGTGAGCGATACTATTGAATCTTAAAAAAGATACAAACGTTGCAAAGTGACAATCTTTAGAAAAGAACTTCTCATTCATGGATACGACTGGTCTACCAGCAATAGAAATTGTAAAAAGCAGAATTTTTCTATAACTTTGTTGATTACTTATCTTATTGAATAATATTTCATTTTTATGGTATTTGACGGTGTCTGAAAGCTACTGGAACGCAGTAGTTTAAGACTGAATTGACTCTATATCATTATATTTCAGTAACTGATTATCGTTTTTGATATTTTTGATATTTTGTTATTAGTACTACAGTGTATACGAATGGCTTCCATCGTGGTTAAACAAAAAAATGTGTTTAATCTAAAACAGAAAATGATACTACTGTTTTAATACTTGTCATTCTTAAAGCAAAAAAAAGAAAAGGAAAATAAGACTAAAAGTTATACCCTATAAACATCGGCTAACGATCAATACAGACGGTCAAGTAGAAATTAATTATTTTCAAAAATCTAATATCGGCAACATGTAGGATACTTTCTTACATAAGAAGCTAGATTTCGTTTCTATCGTGCGTAGTATATGAGAAAAGACGGACAAAAAGAAATTGTACAAATTCTATCTAGTTTTTATCCTTAATGTCGTGCAAAAAGAAATGTATGTACCAAAAGAACGACTTTATATTCAGTGATTGGTATGGATCGAAAGCTGTTTTATGAGATGTCTAAAAAAATAATAAATTAAGGGTATTATCAGAGTTGCTAGATACTTAGATCAGAAAAGCGGACGGAAACGCTGTCTTCACCGTATTATTTCATTTTTCACCAAATGCAAAGAGTATCAAAACATATTTTCTGGCGCTTTATGGCGGTTCCACTTAAGAACCACAAAAGAAGTACAAAACATCATCTAACTCACAATCTGAATCGATACTGGCTTTTAGTGGATCCATCTGTTTTATATAAAATCCTCGAAAAGCGGACAGCGGACACTTTGCGGAAAAAACTACAGAAATCGGAATTTGTCCGCAAAATGCGGACCACCTAGCAGCTCTGGTTATTATCCTTCATAGTCTTTTGACTGTCTTAATCATAGGCTACATCTGTAAAGCTTAATGGTTAAATATTAATGTAGTTACATATCTTATCTAATCGAGCGGATAGAATAGTGATCGAAGTTTATAAACAAATTTCAGATTCTAACTGTCTGTTGGAACTGATTTACACTTCTAGTTAATCATCGATTAATGAAATACGTTAGCAGTGCATCACAGTTTGAGCCTTCAACATACTAGATCAACTAGTGTTAACAGAGATAATTCATAATTGAGTTTTAGAAGATGAAGTCATAGTGACTTGAAATTTTTGGGTATAATAGAGATTATCATTATAAATTTCGAGTCTCTGTATTTTACTGTTATCGAAAAAATAGCTCTCAAAATGGAAATATGCATATCAGACAAATCTATTGCGAAAAAAATTATCAAAAGTGAACATCATTAACGTCGACAATCTAACCCAGGGACGAGTACAAAAAAAATTGGGTCGCAAACTGAAGTATTGAAAATGTTTTAGCATTCTGTCATACTGACACACGAAGGGAAATCTATCAATAAGCGTATGTTTTATTTAATCTCAATCTTAAATGTTCACCAGCTGTTAGAATTTTATCGCTTTCATGATTTAGAACATGTTTGGCATGTTCATCTTTTTCGAAAACACGATTGATCATATATTTTGATGGGATTGGTTCTAATAAAACTGTATTACTTGGTTGGCAAAAGTAGGCAATTGAGTAGCGTTCATCTGGTGACAATTGATCAGGCATAATAACACGATGTACGGTGCTTTTAACAAAACCTTTTGTCCAATATTCTAAGGCATCTGCAGTATTTACTACAATCATTTCATTATATGGTTTGACATCGCACCACTGTTTCGTTACACGGTCAAAAACTTGTAGTCCTCCTTTCTCTTCATGTTGGAACAACAATGTTATTGATCCGTAATCTGAATGTGCACCGGCTCGAATCGATTTTTCTGTCGTTAAACTCGATGACGATGGATAATAAAGTAATCTTATTATATCGCTTGAATCTTCGTCCCATTTGTGCCTTGACAGGAAATAATCTTCATCTATCTCGAAACCAATAGCTAAATATTTCAATAATTTCATACATAATGAATAACAATCAAATTGAAATTGGTTAACTAATCTAAAATTTCCATTCTCCTGAAATAATGCAGGCAAATCTTCTTCATTGGTAAGTCTGGAAATATTAAATGCTTCTTTTAAATCCATCGACTTTTGATCAGTTGAATCTAAATTTTCTTGTCCCGCACGCACGTAACCATGGTTTTTTTCTTGTATTTGGTGTTTCAGTTTTTCTTCAAGAGGTAAATGAAAATAACGTTTGGATAGCTCAAACATTTTCAACTGTTTATCATATAATCCATGATTTTTCAGATAAAAAAAACCAGTTGTTGTACATGCCAAAAATATGGACTGGACGATAGTCGAATCATCCAAGTTTAAATCTACCACTGGTAAAGAAGAAAAGGACATAGTTTCTATCAAGTATAATTTTGTAATTTAATTGAAATGTAAATCTGTTTTTGTAAAAAACAACGTTTTCATAAGTAAACACAGGAAGAAGAAAAATCTTAAAAAGATGGATTTCTTTGCTCTGGTTCTATCATATGGTGAATGATGATGATGATGATGATGATGATGATGATGATGATGGGGGAATGAGTGTAAACTCACCTTAAATTAAAGTTAAAATAAAAATGCATTTTAACATTTACTATCTACCAATAAAAAAAGACATTTCGAACTTCATCAATGAGACTTGTTTTGGAGAAGTCATAAAATCATCACTTTTCATCGTTTTTTATCTATTGTAGCAGATAGGTTGTATTTTAGATAGTGTATAGATCACGGATTAATGAACACGTAGATGGCGCACTTGTCTAAGAGTGATAAATACTTCGCCTTCTGAGCGTTCATTTTCGATCTGTACGGATGCAAATTGAGTTTTTCAGTGAGAAATTTCCATGACAGTTTATGGTGTTCAGCTAAAAAAGAAACATGTTTTTATGAAATAATCTTAGTTGTAGTTTTCTTAATAAAGGAACAGTGCATCCCTAGTGAAACTTGTAGATCTTGACTTCTTGAATATTTTCAGTAAGATTTTGGTAAGAAAACGTAAGAACTTCTAAGAATCCAAGATCTTGAACATCTTGAAATTTCTGAGTTGTTGTACCCAGAGCTTGCTAATTTTTGAATCACTATTTTGTTTCACACTTTTCTTTATATACGACTGCGAAAATTTTCATGCTCAGAATAATTTCAAAATTTTTCCTTTCTTCAACATAACTGTTTAGTTCAAAGGTAAATCTATGACCACATATGATTGTATGTCTAATGATGATGGGTGTCTCATAAGAAAGGAAGTCTAAAAAAATTCCCATTATATTACTCTGAAACACTCTGATCTGATTATATACAATATTTTTCTATAATGAGAATAGACTTTTTAAAAAGTTATTCCAGTCGATGAACAAAGTAGAGGTTATTTTCAGTATTATTAAAGCTATGCATATAATGTACAGATTGTAAGATCCAAACTCTCAGAAATGGAAATGTATGTTAGATGATACGTTCCACTATATGTGATCATAACACTCACAAAAAAAACCATAAAGGTATACCCATCAGTACTATTATATACAAACCTTATTATGACATAACTTCATTTTGGCTAGAAAATGAATCATAAATCGCTTTATCAAAGCCAGAAAGTCATTATCAATTTCAACAACCAGTGACTCAAGGGATAGTGTATTTTCCGCAGTACATTACATCGCAAGCAACAGTGTTTAGTTGAGATTTTCAATATTTATGACAACAAACTATAGTCTCTATATTTGTTATGTTTTCTTATTGGACTTGAAGTTTAAGACAAATGAATTCCGCTATTGAAGTGAATCCACTAACAGAAACAAATGCAGCTTGCGTATAGAGTTTCATAGATATAGATATAGTTAAGATTCAACATTACTTCAATTTTTTTCCGAGATATCTTATTTAAGCTGGAAGTAGTGATAAAATCGAGGGCAAAAGAGCGTCCCTACTTGATAGTAGAATGTGCAAAATCGTTCACATCGTCGCGATAATAACGGTCCTATCCTCACTATTGAAAAAGCGTTAATTATCAGGAAAATCGATACAAAATCAAACGAGTTACAAATAGTATCTGTCATAAATTTTTAATAAAATATTTCTGATGTTATCAATGAATTTGAGTCTAAAAATTCACTGAAAACTATCATATTTTGCTCAGTTCTGTTTTTGACTATTAATTAAAACCTTTGAGGTAGAGAACAGCAATGAAAATACGAAGTTTGTTTATTTGATGAATTTTTCCTAAAGCTTTTCATACAAATTATTCATAGCGTCGTTGTTTTCTTTTTTTGAGTTTCAAAGATTTAAAAGATGGCTTCCCATGTGCCATTGTATGCTCTATCGAATGAGAATATAAAGAGGACAATTTGCATCTTTCCAATGTTATTGAACTTTTCATGCATGCTAGACTTTGATGCAACTGTCTTCTACATATATTTGTGAACATATGAATCGTTGCTACAAAATCCGTATCTATATTTCAATAGTTCTCAATTTTTGCTTTTTATTCTCAAAACAAAATGAAAGAAAAATCTCACTTTTCATTTTTAAACATATTCTCACTTTTGATTATAAAAAGTATTTTTCACAAAAAAAAAACAAATAAAATTACAATATATAAGGTATTTATTACGATGAATAGTATAAATTTGGATGAGTATATGGATTGTATGTTGAATTAAATGAACTAGTTGAATAGCGTGTAAATGGATTGGTTAAGCCAGTAATATTTGACGTGTATGGATTAAATGAACTAGATGGATGATTGGCAAATGACGATTGAAATTTTGATGAAAATATTGGCGATGAATAATAGTAATTGTTCATTAAACTATTTTTTGCCGAATCTTTATATGTATGAAGATCATAATTGTCAGTGTCAGAATAAGTGGTAGAATCAGCTGTGGCTGCAATTATAGGAGTTGATATTGAGTTGTTTGTTGTCTGAATTATTGGTGATTCAGGTGTAAGATCATCGCCACTACTGGACTTATTACGTTTTGAATCGGGTGTATACATTTCTAAATTAATAGACAACGATTAAGATAAATATATTACAGTATTTTTTATTCAACATGTCAAAAATATTTAATAGTTACCTGATTTAAGTTTCTTTTCATTATCGTTAAATTCATTACCTCGTTTCATTGATCTTGTATCTCTAAAATAAAATTCATTAGAGCAATATGAAAAATACGAAGTTCAAACATACTTTCGACTATGGCCATTGTGATCTCGAAAACCTTCAATAAAAGCAATAAGACATTACAAAGCAGAACAAAGATCATTCAATTTACCTTTAGCAAATGGATTATTATCGATTTTCAATCGAGTTATCTAAAACAAAACAATCAAATGTAACAAAATTTTCAATTTCACTATGAAAAGTTGTTTGTACAGTATTATCTCTATATAGTCACATCGAAACTGTGAGAACAAACCTGTTCATTCTGATATGCTGTTACGGCAATAAATGTTGTTTCGGGAAATGTAAATGTATTAACAGCATCCGGCCGTATTGATAGTGAATCAGATGCTTGAATGATATGTAAACGTGGTTGATATTTGTGCATGGAATTCAAGATAATCTACGTATGAGACAATGATAATTACAAACATTATGTTACCATAGTATTATCACTCTATTACTCACATGACCCTGTTGATCCATGGTATTATTTGTTAATTTTAATTTATTAAATGTTATTGGTTGTTTCATCCATTGACTGCCAGTTGAAGGATTTTCTGGATGTGGATATAATCGACCGGGCATATGGGGTTCGGCAGCACCGGTTATCATCCATTGAGAATTATGATATTTATATCGATTATTATCAACAGGTACAACATCCATAAACATAATATATTTTGAATTTGTATCTAATCCTGTTACTATCACTTTAAATATTGGAAACATCCTTCTAAACACACATATATTTCATTTATACACTTAATATGAAGGAAAACAAACTTAATTCCTGTTGAGAAGCAAAACTCATTCAAATTGAAACTCTTGAACAAAAGAGCTAATTAGTTCACAATACTAATTCATAAGAGACATCAACTATCATCAATGTCAACAACATATTGGGCAGCTGCACTTCTTTTTATTACCAACTGTGCGTACAAGTTGAGTTGTTATAAAAAAAGACGTATAGAGGCTTAAGTTGACTCATCACATTAAGTACACGCATATACATACATACCTTCCACTTTTCGTAATAATCATTTCTGTTCCAATTCCATCGAATTTTTTCCATAAATCCATATTGTCTAATTCTACTTCAATATTGGGATCGGGACGTTCCCGTTTTGCTGTTACAAAAAATGAGGATCGTGTGGGATCTAATATAAGAAACAGACAATTCGTCAAGATTACGAAGTTCAATTTAGAGTATGGTAAAGGCGACTAACCAGAAAAAGAGGCCTACATCTTTTATTTTTAAGTATAAATTAAGAAGTATGCAGTAATTTCCTTCTTAGAGTAAACAGTGCCAAAGTCATTGGACACATCACATCGTACTCGAACTAAGAAATGTTAATTAATCTTTTACCAGGAAATGATGATATATCATCGTATAGACCAAATCCAAAACCGGGAAATCCTTGTGACGTATACATTCCATGTGTGGCTACTGGTGCTGTTGACATTGCTGGATAGATAAACGGTTTATTTCTTACATTAAATATATCATCATCATTGTATAATCTTGATGTGGCTGATGAAGAGCATATGTTAGTCGTTGAATTTAATTGCTGTGGAACAGCGTATGATAACATGCAAAAACGATTTAAATAAATGATGTTTTACGTAACATATGCCGTGTGTATATTAAAGATCGATCGTCAAATTGTGTTGTCGCGTAATACAAGATGATCATATGTCTTTCTAATTTTTTTCTGCTACCTGTTGAAAGAAAAGAAAAAAAAATATCTATTTTTTTCCTCAGCGTGAATTATTTTTCTATCTGACCAATCCAATATGTTATGCATTAAACCTAAAATGAATGTGTTAAAAGAAGCCAATGCTTATAAAGAGAAAGATGAAAAAAAAAATGTTTTCGTTACATTTAAAAGTCGTTCAAAGTTGAAAATTTGTGAGATTATCGGGTTATGAAAGTAGAAAAAATTTTCCATTCTGACAGAGAATGAACAGTAATATACAAAATATAGAATAGTTTCCGATCATAAGTACTGTCTGCAATTAGAAATACAATAAAATCGTGTTTTTACATAGATATGAAACTTGTATTAACACTCATTGCTTGTTAAATTTTTGAGTGAACGTTATCCGATTCTCTACATGACCTATTGATTATAATGTCATATTTTTCCTAATTCTTTATTTGAAGTAAATGATTTTTAAAACACTTTTTCTATTAAATTCCACTACCATTTGTTGGAACATGCATTTTATGTAAAATATAATATATAGAAAACTAAATTCAAAGTTGAACACACGTCCTAAAACACTGATCAGTAATGCAAAGTTTACTACATGGACCATGTCTCTTTATTAAATCAAACAATGTTCTTGCTAGAAGGTCGAACAAGATATATATAAGAATATTGTTTCAACAATAAAAGCACTACATCAAAAAGTCCACATTTGATATAGAAAACTTGTACAATCAATGAAAAAATTCTATTTTTCATTCTTAAAAATCATCTGTTTAAAAATGTATATTTTCCAAACTGTTTATCTTCTAAACCTAAATAACATCATTGAATAACCTAAAATTGGGTTTAAAAATGTAATCTACAATTTCAACTATTTATTCAGATAAACATCGTTTTATTTTATGCCGTATATCTATTTTTTATCTCTTCTCTCTCTCTTTCTCTTCCTCCATCAATGAAACGAACAAAAAACTATTAGTAATTCTTATTCATAAAAGACGAATAAGTTTTTGTATATATGTGAATAAAAGACATTGTTTTTATATTGTCTTTATTGGTTAGTTTTATTATACACATATACATTCAGGCATATTTTATGATGTGTCAAAATAATCATTCATGTGAGTTGTTCAATTTTTCTATTGGTTTCATATTTATATCCACCTTAAACGTTTGCCTTTGGGAGTACCATATGTATAACTGAAGATTTTAAGAAATTGAGAGGAAAAAAAAATTTTTTTTTTTTTTGTTGTTCGTTCATGTCGTAACACTCGTAAAAATTTCTCGGTTCATGTTTATTTCTCTCGAGAATAATGACAGTACATTTGTTAATATATCATAGTCAATTAGAATATTGATATTTTGATGTGCACGAATTATATTGTATATGGTAATATGCTAAATGCGCTTTAACACCTCAACAAAAAATAAGTACACACAATATGGCTATGACTTTTTTCTTTTGGTGACTTCGTTGGTCTACCAAACATTTTATTTTAACAGAAAAGAATAAATATACACACATATGAAAATAGATATATTTAAGAGAAAACACGGTACTATTTCATTGATTAAAAAATGCATTATAGTTTGCTGATGATGAGATAGGATACGGATAGGTTTGAGTTGAATAGCGTGAAAACTGTCCAAAATTCATGGGACTATAACTAAATGGTGTGGTTGGCATACCATAGTAGGAATTTAGTTTTTGATTCATATAAAAGGGTGTTGATGTATCATAATTGTACATGTTCGATGGATAAGATGTTGATGCAGTCAATGGTATAGTAGTAGAACATTTATAGTCTTTTGTTGGACTATCACCGGATGTATAACTTTCATCGAGATAGGTGGTAGAATCAGCTAGAGCAGACGATGTACTAGTACTAGTAGAAGTAGATAATTGTTGTTGTCCAAGTAGAGTGGAATTTATTGATGAATCACTCTTGCATAATCGAGATGTACTGCCATGATCTTAGAAAAAAAAGAGAAAGAAAAGTAATAGACTGATTACTGATTGGTAGTTATTGTTTAAAAAATTATACCTGTTTTTAATCTTTTCTCATTATCGTTGCTAGACTCACATTGACGCTTTAAACCTTTCGAAGTCCTAAAAAAGATTATAAAAATTAGTTTTTCATCAGTAATCAAATTCATTCTAAGCAGTTTTTCGTGTTAGACTTCTAATAGCTGACAAAGACGTTGAAATATTAATCTATATGATCAAAATTTATTTTATTCAATATGATAGCCTTTTCTTGTCAGATTACTTCATACTAGAGTTATTAACATATTTTTATGGCTTACTTTTTTCCATGTATCGGTTGTTCACCTGAAAAATTCAAGATATTGACTTTTAGACATTAGAATGTTTGTAAGTTATACGTACGAAATCCTTTTGCAAATGGATTATGATTGATTTTCAATTTTGTGATCTATAAGAAGAGCGAACAATTTTTTCTGTTACTAAGAAGATCATGATTTTTTTATTAAGCGTTAAAAAAGACATACCTGATCATTTTGGTAGGCTGTGACAGCTGTAAAAACCGTTTCATCAAATGTAAATGTGTTGTATGTACCAGTTCTTATCGAATATACATCGGATGCTTCAACAATATGTAGACGAGGTTGATAACGATGCATCGAACTAAGAATAATCTGAAAAAAATAAAACACAAAAATAAAATATTGTAAAGTAAATTATAGACTTTTGCTAATATTACATGTCCCTGATTGTGCATGGCATTGTTTGTTATTTTAACTTTATTAAATAGAACACATTGTTTCATCCATTGTGTACCCGTTGCCGGACTATCAGGATGAACATAATATCTAAAAATTATACAATGAAAAGTTTTAATTAAATTATTTTTTTTTATATTAATCTCAACAAACCTTCCAAATAAATGGGGTTCAGCTTTTCCAGATATATTCCAACTTGAATCATGATATTTGTAACGATTATCATCAACTGGTACTATATCTAACAATACCATATATTTTGTATTCGTTTCAAGACCATTCAACATCACTCGAAATGTCGGAAACATTCGTCTAGAATAATAAACAAACACCTTTGTCTTCCTGTTTTTCTAAAAAAATGTCTACAATACGTTTGACAAAATTTAACTAATTAAAAAAATCTTTTTTTCACGAACGATGAAAAAATACTTACCTTCCAGTTTTAGTTATTATCATTTCATTCCCCAAACTATGAAAACGTTTCCATAAGTCCATATCTTCTAATTTTACTTGAATTTTTGAATCTGTTCTTTCGCTTTTTATATCTGGTGCTAGAATAAAGTTTTAAAGAGAAAAATGTCATATTCATCAAAGAAACTTCGATTTAAGAGTGAGCGCAATTCTAATATTAACAGTAAAAGAAAAAAATAAGTTCAGAATTTAGTAACTTTCATACGAGAAACTGTTGAACATATTTCTTCTGTAAGACTAATTGATCTACCAAAACAATAAATTTGTAGCCTCCTTTTTCTGAACAAGTTTTTTTTACATGTTATGAAACATCCACAGGAAGGAATAGATGTGTGGGTAACAAAATGAACAATTTTGTCTTCAAAAGAAAATCGTATCAGACAATAAACTTACCTATATAGCTATCTGTATTATAACTGTTAAATGTAAATGGATTATACATGTTGTGAGCAGCAGCAGCTACCGTAAGAGCAGCCATTGAATATGGAAAGGAAGATCTTGTGAATAAATTTTCATCTTCTAACATTGTTAGAATAATAATAAAAAGGCAAATTTATAGAAAAATAATCGTTAATAGGCTAGTATATCTGTAAAAAGGAAATCTAGAATATCCACACTGGGAAGGTGGAGACTTTCTGATGAATGACACTTATGTTTTGGTATAGTCAATTATTAGAAGTTGAGAGTCTAACTCAAGTGCCTGCTTGTTCATGTAATATTATAAATGATTTTTAACACAAAATATGATAACTCATCACCATTACTCAAAGAGATGTGTGTGTGTGTGTATATGTATCTAGACAAGTTGATAAAATAGACAATTTTTGTTCATGTCACTATCAACCAATCAGATTTTTAATGCAATTCTCCAATCAGAGAACATGCGGCACAGTGGACATTTTTTTTTTTCTTTTCTTATACATTTAAGAAAATTTGAATGTATTCTGTTTGTCTACATGAAATAAAAAGGCGTAAAGGAAAAAAATTCGCCGAAATCTAAAATGCGAGTTTTACCAAAGATAACAAAAGCCAGTAACATTCATAGATCTCTAATATTCTGCTCTATTCATATTGTAAACATTTCTTTAGTCAAATGAATGCTATAAGAAACAAAACCAACCACTTTTCACTTGTATTAGATTTTAACTTGACCATATTTACAAATAACCAAAGTTCACTAATTGTTTATAATAAATCATTTAAAACTTCCAACTGATTGAATCGTTATGTAATAATTGAAGTATAAAAAAAAGTGAAATTGTTCCCGTTGTGTCGAGAAAAAACGTTCGTATTTGCCTTTAGCAATTTTGTTTCACATATAATATGTACAGTTGTTGATCAAATACAAAAACACCGTCAATTATTACACCTGAAACATCATCGTGCATTATTTTAACGCGAGAAAAACACAATGTTGAGGTTAGATAAATTCTATCACTTTATTCAATAAACATGGTTTGGTTAGCACTATCCGGTAAACTGCAGAGATATGACTATACCCACTCTGAATAGCAGAATATTCGTCATTTTTCTATTTTTGAGACGTAGAATTTTCAAAATTTTCCCAGCGGATGGCACCACACTTATGGTAAAGACATACGTTCACTCACCATAAAAAATGGAGTAGACTAAACTCCTCCGCGCAATAGAAGACCAAGTAGTTTTTTATTTTGCCCGGTAAGTTAAAACTTTAAGGGTGGTCAACTATTGAGCTCAACTTTTCCCTATACTGGCATTTTTCTATACTTGCTTGCAACCCATAAACCTAAACCTGATCCTCTAATAGGGGATGGTCCGCTATTAAGGGATGGTCTTCTTTTACATCCAGGGATTTACTGTATGAGAGAGAGAGCGGAGGTTATACTAGAGGCTAAGATCCTATAATAGGATCTCAACCTTTATTGTATCGATTACACGTTTATAAACGTTTTGTGATCGATGATATCATTAAAGTATTTATAGATGTAAAATAAATACAGTAACAATCGATTGTGATTTGATCAAAAGTCAACTGTTGTCACTGATCAAAGACAGAAAAACAAATAAAAAGAAAAGCGAAAATAAGTTGTTCCATCGTATAAATTTATGTATATATTTAGGTGTGTAGTATTAAACAATTTATGGCTAAGAAAATATGTCACGCACGTTGAAGGATGAATCTGTTTTTTCCGATCATTGTTACAAAAATCATTTCATCTATAAGTGAAATGAGAAATATTTTTTAAAAATAAGTTTTTCTAAAACCATATGAAAATTAATAACATCCACTTTTGCAACTGTTAAGTTTAAGACGATTATTGCATAACAACAGCCAGTTAGCTTTTCATATTAGTTGTTAAATTGATCTTGTTATTTAACAAACACAGAAGGCTGATTATGATCAAATTAAAGATGCGCTTAATTTTAAATTTAAGAAAAAAAAAATCATAACCAGCTGTGTAAAAGAGAAATTGAGATATAGATATATACTTATTTTATGTAAACATAAACTAGAACATAAATGAACATTTTGCTCATTCAAAACAAACAGATCTCACTTGTGTGAGATCGTGAGAGAATTTATAAACTAATTAGATCGCCAGTTTGATAAGGTGTTAAATAAAAATTAAAACTAAAGATGAGAAAACAGCGAAGATATAGAAATAAATTAATATTAAAAAGCAAATAATCGTTCTTTGATATTGGAGAGATAATGTAAATATTCATGGAATTTGGTTAATTCGCACAAAGCTTTGTCAGTAAAACACACCAACTTATTAGACGTTATTTAACTAAAACTTCATAACATCCCTCTGGCCAAAAATAACTAGACTCGGTATTTTCCATATATTATCATTATAAATTCTTTGTTTTGATAAAGTAAATAGAGATTCGGATAGCCCGTCAAATTTTCTACAATCCTCTATAAGTATATCTTCAATTGTATTCGTCAGTTGAAAAAAAATTCAAGAGCAACAAAGACACCTTCATCATCCCATTCCCCGGTGATGTGTGTGTTGTTACATTTTCATCGATTTTTTTCAATTTATAATCAATTTATTTCAAAACTAAAATGACCATCTGAAAGGCCGTGAGAAACTCTACCAGCCTCTACTGTCCCAGCCACGATTAGCTATTATTTGATCACAAACATTTGGCAGATGATTTATCCCCCTGGCAAAAAATAGTTAGACTCGGTATTTCCACTATATCGTTACTATAAATTCACATTTTGAGAAAAATAAGTATATGTT
>CAJNOQ010000490.1:0-49083 GCA_905250885.1 Didymodactylos carnosus | reverse complement strand
ACACAAAACTCAAACAAATCGAACTAAAAAGGTGATATTCGTAATCAGCACAAAATTCTGCATCGGATGATGTGTCTTTCAAGGAAAAATGAAGAGTGCTTGATTTTTGAATTAGCGGCACCTTACTAACGAGAACAAACCAAGACACAATAATTATTTTAAATCATTCCGTTCGTTGAAGTATTACAATTCAAAATCAATCTTTTCATACAGTCAGGATCGAACACACAAACTTGATCTTTGCAAATAACTTGCAAAAAGCCATGTTTGTGTTCTTTTCTCTATTCTATAGAACGTTTAAAGTTAAGAAAATCTTATATCAGATACTTTGTACTGCATGCGTTATCCAGATACACTTGTATACGCTACAGAAAACACTATTATTCCAATTAGTTATCCCATAGAGGAAAACGACAACATTTTTGAAGATATAATCATGTTTAGATGGATTACAGCACAAAAAATTATCTTTAGATCATTTATCTGCAGTTGTTAGACAATCAAACGATTTTTTTTTCTTAATGTCTAGAATAAGCGAGCACGAATAACTAACTTGAGGGAGATACATCATTCCACTCAGTTGTCATAAAAATGTGTACTACTGAGTACGTAATCGCTGATAATTTTGTAATTCGTAGTTATTATATTTCAAATCCATGGTGAGGCACTGTTCTCGATGGGACACATTTTTCTGCTTGAAGTGTCTCAGAGCGTGGCACTTAAAGTGTCCCATTCATGGTCCATCAAAGTGGCCTTTTTAGCTGGTGGGGCACTTGTTTTTGAGAGTACAATCGGCTTACCGAAAAAGGGTTTTATTTATCTCTGAACGTTTTAAAAAATACTCAAAACCTTTCAGCTCAAAATCCGAGTTTTCTCAACTTCCAGTGCGAAGTTCAAAATTAAGGAAAACTGATATTACCAGTGAATTCAGCTTGGTCGAAAATCTCTAAATATCACTAACCGCTTTACCAGCGACTCTGGTTAGCCTGGACTCTGTTTTGGAGGACTCGCATTTTTTATCTTATTGAAAAGCGCTCATTTTGCTTGCTTTGAATCTATTTCTGTCAATTATGATCGAAGTTTTGCATGCATCTCTCGTAATACGACACTCTTTCAGTAGAGGTCTGCGGGACCAAACGTTTTTGGTCCCGGTCCCGTGGTCCCGTAAATATTTTTTCAAAGAAATTTTTTTACTTCATACAAGACTATTTTCAAAAAAACCTGATCGCGGTCCTATTAAAAGTTCCACGGGACCCGGACAATCCCGCAGGATCGGGATCGTCCCGTAGACCTCTAGATCCCGGTCCCTGTCCCGTAAAAAGTCCCGCGAGACCGGGACTGAGACTGTCCAGCAGACCTCTATCTTTCAGCTATTCAGATCTTTTTCAGATTGCTCTAACTATCGCTGTTGATGTAACGGGTGTGGCAGAGAAAATGAGACTTTTTTCTTTGTGCTACAACTCTGTCAGTTTTAAAATCCGATTGGTCCAAACTATCTTTAAAAGATGCGCTGCTAAATACTCTACAAAATCATACCTAAACTATAGATTCAGAACTTCAATCAAGAAAACTAAGCCAATTAGGTTCTGCTACTGTTTTCGCTAAAAAGTGTACCAAAAGGGAACTCAGTTTATGTTTGGTACTTCAAATGTGCTCTATCTCGTCTGTAAAAAACGTTTTTTAGAGCAGATGGTGTGCTCGAGAACGAAGTTACCAAAATATATATCAAAAGTTGACAACCTCTCCGTTTCCAACAATGTGCTCAATTTTTTGGCTTTTGATGTGAAAAAATCTGAAGTGTAGCTAAAAGATAGAGCGAAGTCAGGGCTATAAAATGGCTAATTGAGTTTTTCTTACTTTCAGAACGTTAACACAAGAAATCATTTTTGAGTTTAGAAAGTTTACATTTTTTCGACTTTCATCTAATTGGCTTAGTTTTCTTGATTGAAGTTCTGAAGTTAGTTTAGGTATGATTTTGCAGAGTATTTCACACATCTTTTAAAAGAAAGTTTGGACCAATCGGAAACTGACCGAGTTGTAGCAAAAACAAAAAAGTCTCATTTTCTCTGCCACACCCGTTAAAAGTTCAAAACACAAGTGCCGTTACCTTTTGTCTCCCATTTTAAGGGGATCAGCTTATGATAAATTTTTCTTCATTTTTATCTTAGAATATGGAATCACTTAACAGAAATCTCCTTAAAAGGTGATGTCACTGCCATTTTAACTACACATTATGTGGAAGAAGCGAGACAGGCAAATTGGGTAAGCTCTTCTATGCAACTCATAAACCTTCACTTAGCTATAAGACATATTATTTTTAATAAAGATATCATTCATGAGAAGAGGACAATTATTAGAAACAGGAAAACCAGATGAACTGATGCAGAGCCATGAACAACAGGTATGCGAAAAAGTCCACTGCCAAATTTTTTCATCTACGATGAACCGCTCTCATTTTAGACATTAGAAGGTGTATTTTTGGAACTTAGTGAAGAACGTGATTTCTGTGATATTCATCAGTATTCTCATGAGACTAAGAAGCTATCAGTACCTGGTGTGAAGAGCGTAAGTTTTTATCTTTATTTAATTTAGCATTATATTTGCACAGATATCTTGTTCTTTCAGGTTCGACAATGTTCTGGGTCTTTGGTTTATAGATGTAAACAAAAATTATTAGGTAAAGGATGAAAACTACTTCAATCAGGTTTTAAGTTTTGTTGGAGTTCATTGTCCTTTAGTTAAAAATACGTGTTTGATCGCGATTCGAACATGTTGCAATAAATCATTTGTTCATTCACTTCATGCATTATTGATAAAAGATGTCATTAAGTTTCAAAGAAACCCATTGTACGTGTCTCTCAAGTAATCACAGATTGTTCATTTGACATATTCATCTCATTGCAGAATGCTTGTCATACAATTTCTCGTACCAGTCATACAGATATCGTTATTTTGTTTATGTGTGGGACGAAAATTAACCGGTTTACCAATAGCATTTGTCACACGAGAATATGATCGACCAGGAACAGCCACAGAAATAATTTTAACAAAAATTGATCGAATAATCTTCAATATTGTACGTTTATCAATAAAAATTCGTTTCGTTACAGAGACAACTCTCATCCAACTTTGCATTGAAGATGTGAAGGGCAACTGATTTCTGCTCTTTAGTCTCTCATTTCAGAATCACAACTCTGCTCTGCACTAGAATGAAGACAGTTTTGTTCCTTATCTTCCTTTAGATTGAGTATGACTCATTAATGGATGCACAACATTCACTAGACATTGGACGAACATCTGGCATTATCGATATTGGAGGAAATTTCACCAAAGAATTATATCATAAGATGACAAATTGGTAAGTTAATCGAAACAAATTAAAACATATATGCGAATAATATTGGCTTTTTAGTTCGTATACAGAGCCAGTTCGATTACACGATTCACAACTATCCGTTTATCTGGATCGAACAAGTATCTTATTTGCACAGAATAACGAAGATAGTATATACTAAATATGAAATGATATTTTAGATCAACAATTTGTTTATACAGTTGGTGAAGAATTTATGAAAATCTTGAAAACTTTCGATGTCGACTATAATGATGCCCAAATTACGCAATCAAATAAAACACTAATCACCGTATGCTATCACAAATTATCTATCTTTATTATGCACAAAACATACAAAATATACAAGTAGTTAGATGTGAAGTTCACAAATATTTTGATTTGAACCGACACGCAAAATAGACTCCTATTCCTGTTAAAATCTAATGAATGAACTGCGATATTGTTTGAATACCTTTGACAGAAAAATAGTAGAGACTCAATGGTTTCAGCAATCATTCTATGAAAAGATCAAGTCATGGCCACTACATACTGATGCTGTGCCTTACAAGTGAAAAACAATGAGATATCCATTCCAAAAGAAATTTATTTCAAGTCCGACAGAAGGATTTGAACCGTGGGACCACACTCTATAGATATATACATTTCACTGTTCGTGTGACTCACTTCTATCTGGTAGATACAGGTCGCATCCTAATTGAATACGCTATACAGGCATACAACAAAAACAGAATTTCTTTAAAACCATGCCTATTTTCTTTAGTTTCCAAACTCTTTAGATGGCAATGGAGACGTAGAATTTACCTATTTTATGGCACCTGGCATTATTTTATCGTATGTAGACATCGAAGGAGAGTTCATTTCGTTTGTGAGCCGTGCTTTATTCCACATTTTTTAGCATCATATTTTTCATGACTATGGCTGTTACAGCACTGAGTCTTGTCACCGAGAGATGTGAAGGTACGTTTCATAGTTAGATGATATTGTTATTATTAGCAATATTTACTGCTAGTTTGTATTTTTAAAAGGTACGCAAGATCGTATATGGGTTACAGGTAAAGTAAAATACACCAGAAAACGCGGTATGAGCGAACAGATATCTCGTTTGTAGGTGTAAAGTCGAGTGAGATTATATTTAGTCAGATGATTGTACATTCTGTTGTTCTTATTATTCAAATATCAATTGTTTTATTCACAGCGTTATACGTGTTTAAAGTATGTTCGACGAATAAATGTGTATAGCATAATATACTTGATTGTCATTTTATTTTTTTCTTCATTAGATTCCATGCATTGGACATTTACTGTATGTTGCGCTTCTATGTTTTGCACAAGGTTTTTGTGGGATGACATTTGGTAAGATTTTTTAAATGCCGCTATGTGATGGAGTTAAACATGGTTTTTGTATAGGTCTCGTTTTATCATCGATATTCGCTACTGAAATAAATGCTCATCAAGTGACAATATCAACGTTTTATCCTGTGTTATTACTCTGTGGTAGAAACTAATTGTCATATTATGAAATGAGTAGAATTCAGACAAAATATTTTATTATAGGTATTCTCTGGCCACTTGAAGGTCAATCAGTCAGGATGAGAAGAGTAACCAAATGGTTACCAATGACAAAACCCGTTGATGCGATGAGAGGAATTCTACTAAAAGGTACGATATAATCGAGAGGGTTGTTTTGAGGTATTTTCTAGTGTGGTTTACCGACGTAACTCTGGTATTGTCATATTTTTTCTACTTCGTATTATTTCCATATGTCGAATGAAAGACATGTGTAGAACTCTCTAACATCTTGTTTCACAGAATGAACTGGACTGAACATTTTGAAACGTTTCCGTACTTTCTACAATCTTTAGATTTGTAGATATATTAAGAATGCTGGCGTAGTTGCAGAAGTATCTTTCAATATTCTTGATATATCTACAAATCTAAAGATTGTAGAAAGTACGGAAACGTTTCAAAATGTTCAGTCCAGTTCATTCTGTGAAACAAGATGTTAGAGAGTTCTACACATGTCTTTCATTCGACATATGGAAATAATACGAAGTAGAAAAAACATGGTAATACTGGAGTTACGTGGTCAAGTCGAATAGTTATGAATGAAATCCATTCTTATCTCTATGCTAGGATGGTTTATCTCGTTCAGTTACCGATAGAAAAAAAAAGTATTACTTGTAGTACTTGTAGAAAGTTCATCTTTGCTTTTAGGTTGGAATATGAACCATGTTGTTATTCAGCAATCATTTTGTGTTACGTTGACATGGTCACTATTTTTTTTGATTTTGACGTTGTTATTGTTTAACTTTAGGCGTATATAATTCTTTTATAGTCATTTTTATTCTCTAAGCGTCAGCACACATACTCACACTAGTTCTTTTTTATTATCGTCATTATATTTTTAAAAAGTCAGTTTTATCCTCTCTTATTTTGTATATAAACAATTTATTCTTGTGCTCACTTATTTTGTTATTCAATTCATTGTTATACATGAGGTGAAAGAAAAAAATGGGCGATAGAACTCCGATGACTTTGATAAATCAGTGCATAAGTTACTAGATGGAACACTGGGAACAGATGTGTGTGGGTTCCTGAATTTCAAGGAATTCCACCAAAATTCTTAGACTTCAAAATCCGGTTAAATGCAACAATTCCGGGATTCTTTTGTGTTGAGAATAATCTACGTCTCGGAGTAGAATATAAGTTAAGTAACGCTATCGTCACTTATAGTTTATCAATAAATCATTGCATAAAAAACTAAAATTACTGTTTTCGTCTCTTCTTATTGTCGTTTACTAAAACAAGATAATAAATACAAACAAAGACACAAAAAAATGGAAAAGTTTATACTTGATAGAATAAACTGTAATGGACAGTTTAAAGCTTACCCACATCACGTTCAGATTTATGGTCTATATCAATAAAAGAATGTGAAAGCATTTCAAAATATTCTGCACAGTTCATCCTGTGAATCAAGACCGTGAAGTAGAGACCTGTACAGATTAAGAAAACGGAATCCGAATCCGATCTAACTTGGTAGCAGGTCTCTACGTTGAAAAGCGCTAGACGAGAGAGAAAGAACTCATGTTTTCATTCGAAATCTTCCCTAAAATTGACCTCAAGAAGCTGAGACTACCCTACGAAAGGCTCTGGAACAGGATTGAATCCATCCCAGGCTGATATTGTTCTGGTGACTATTACATGTAGTGAGTATAAAATCAGAAAAAAACAATTCGGTTGAAGAGCTCTCCATTAGCGGAGTTACATGACCACACCGTAATGTCAGTATTAATGGCACAAATGGAAAACGAACGAATACACAATTGTACGAGATGTTATATATTAACAATTCTCTTTAGAATCTTATTTGCCTTTTTTCTTTTTAATACTAAATGGGGGAGTTACCCTGAAGTATCCTATTTTATTTATAAACAAGAAATAGTTCATACGGTAGTCAATAGTCAATTCCTATCGAAATGCTCATGAAATCGATGGACTTCTCTAAATGTAAGAGAATAGTTCGATATCAATCAAAATATTGGATAGTTGACGTTTCACTAGAGAATACACTCACTGAATGAAAGAAAAAATGGCTAGTTGAAATATTTTAACAATTAATGGTATTTTAGATCCATTTATTCATATTTTCTAAGACAAATGGCAGAAAAATGATTAAATTTATAATTATTTCAATAGGTTTAAATAGTAGAAATGTTCAATTTAGTAAAATCAACGATAAATTATTCAATTATATCATTCATAATTAGAGTATGAAAATATCAATTAATATTGAATATGGAAGACATCGTACAAAAAATTAGACAATGAAATTTTCGTTTATAGATTCAATTTTCTCCTTAGTACTTTTCTTTAATTCAACCATTGCAAGTAAAAGAAAGAAAAATTTCTGTAATTTTCTTGAAGTCTCTACTCTAACCAATAAAAATTTTTTATAATGTATAGCCTACTCTAATCTAGAAATTTTTAGTCGTAAACGAACTTAACCTGTAGAAAATTGACTATGGAAACATAACTTTAATTTCACATCGTTGAGGTTTATTGCGTAAAGACGATCAAATACTTAAAAAAGCCGGTACAGTCTATCATCTCTTTAGAGTAGAAAAAAGTTTCCGAAACCATGAACAAGATCAAAAACCGATTTCCAACGGTCTTACACTTCAACTGAGAAGAGTCATTTTCTAGTGCTTTTTATAGTTTCTTTTGTACAATATTTGTCCCTAATTGAATATAGCTTGACTACATAAATTTCTATTTGTATCTAAAGAATATGCCAGTCCATGTGTCAGAAACGAAGCATATTGTTAGTAACTCAAGCTACAATCAAATACCTGCAGAACAAATTTTACATTCTAATCCCAACTTAATTGTTAGGGTAGGTTTAACTATCATCTTTCTTGTAATTACGCAATGTTTCCATAACATAGTAGAATTGTTCGATTGAAATCATATTTTTTATTCGTCAATGATAATGTTTATTATAAATAACAAATTATTGTTCCATATTTCTTTCACTGCCATTATACTCTATAGTTATATTCATCGAACAATTATTTAATCCTACACACAATCAAATTAAAAAGTCATAAAAAAAAAGAAATTTTCGCCCCCATTTCTTCATTTGAGATTAATATTGTAGAATAAGATGTAAACATATTTTTTTACCTTATGAATTAAACAAAATATCATCAATATTGGTACCGGTGACAATCGTTTTGTGACTGTAATTAACTCTGGTGGGGAAGATCCAAAATAATGTTTTATCTAGTCAATTTTATAACTTTTCTTTTATTACAAGAAATTTCGGTGATTTATTCCTCATCATGTTCAAAACTGATCTTTTTAAATGATGATAGTCACAATTCATCATCTTATTTAATAGAAATTCATAAACTTAAGACAAAAATGTATAAAATAATAATTAGTCAAAATGAAACATCTGATAATTGGTTTATAATGGCAGCTATTCTTACTGACCATTCGAATGATACCGAAATATTAGGTTCATGGGAACCATTGTCACCCGATGATGGACAACTATTGAATTGTGCATCTTCATTGTCATCAATCAAAGAAGCAGTGACAAATGAAAATTCTGATCGAACAAAATTATCATTCGTATTCTATTGGATGCCACCCATTCAATTTGTAGGCAATATTCAATTTATCGCTTCCATCACGTCCAATAGCGATTCAAATTTAACATTAATTGCACGTAGTGAGCCAATATTCGTTGAATACAATACGACAAGGGAACGTTTTAATGTAGATGCAAGTAGGTATCACGATAAAAGAAGAAAAATCTAAACAATCAATTAATCTTTAATAACTTTTTCTTTTAGCATTTTGTGATAGCAATCCATGTTTAAACGGAGGTACCTGTAATAGGGACGGTCAATTTTCCTATTGCCAATGTCCCACAACATGGAAGGGTCCTTTCTGCAATTTGCGTATGTAGTTTCATTCATTATCAAAACAAATATGAGTCAATTTGTCAATTTTGTTTTTAGAATATTATCATTTATTATTAGCTACTAACATACCATTTACCACCGATTATTATATTTATACAACCGATTCAATTAAGTACAAAAATTTAGCAAATGATTTATTTCCATGGCTCAATAACTCGTTGGCGTCACTTCCATCACCCAAAAATTTCTCAATTAATTTCTTAGCGTAGATAATTGTATTTTTAATTAAAAAACATGAAATAAGAACTTTTTATCTTTCTAGTCCAAGTCCATTCGGTTCATATGTGTCGATTAGTATGTCTGTGCCAACAACAACAGTTATTCCAACATCAACAATTTCTAATCTAATTCAAGCAGCTCAATCAACGTTGACATCAGGTGGCAACCTCATCACTATCAACGGCGTTAATTTACCTGTGTCCATAGATTCAGCACCAATTAACAGTAAACTTTCACTTTATAAAAGATTAATTGAATATTCCACTATATTTTTCTTCTAGCATGTGTTTTTCCATTTGCCTATCAAGGTGTTGATTATAACTTTTGCATTCCTATTCAAACAGCTAATTCTAGTCTAACATTTGTTTGTTCAAGAACAAGAGCCATCGACAGAGGCGGCACACAATTAGACAGTATTGACTGTGGAAGAAATCGTAAGATAAAACTTCCTCATTTAGATGAAATATCACCATTACATGTTTAATATTCTTTTTGCAGTCTATAGTTATGTCACTAAAGATGTCTGTTTTCCAAATCCGTGTATCAATAGCGGAACGTGTCAAAATAACAACGGAAATTTTTTATGTGTTTGTCCTAACTATTTTACCGGTCCACGATGTGATCAATGTAAGTATTATTTTTATCAACACAATTTTTGTCCAACAGCGTTTAAATATCGATCTCTTCTGTCTTCTAGTATATAGTTGTAATCCTCTAGTCAATTCTCGGGCTGTTAGTTGTGTTAATAATGCTACGTGTACTGGATCAACATGTTCGTGTTCACCGGCAAATGCTGGAACAGTTTGTGAATTATGTATGTATTAGAATTTTTTCTAAAATTTAATAATTTTGATTAACATATAATCTCGTATATTTTAGATTCTGATCAGAGTGGTTGTGTATTTCCATTTCAATTTATTGGTGTCACTTATACATCATGTGCAGTTGTTAATAATTTGTCCGTATGTTTGGCAAGAAATTCTCGTACAGATGGTCTACTTCCCGTTACATTACTGTCATGTGGAAGTAAGATTTTGAGAAACTTAGAAACAGAAATGATTTTATCACACATTCAATACTCTTAGTTTCTAATCCATGTACAAATAATCCATGTGGTAGTCGTGGTACATGTGTTGCGACAGCAAATGGATTTTTTCAATGTTCTCCTTGTTTGGCTGACTATACGAGCTATTTTTGTGACTTACGTAAGTCAGAGATATTTTCAAACATTTTGTACAAGCCAGCAACCATTATCTTTTTAGAATTTCGTCCAATTCAATTGACGCTTAACACAACATTTACTCCAGATTTCTTGAATGCTAGCAGTAATGCATCGATACAGTTGAATAATTATATTAATCAAACGTTAGGTACCGCATTCATCAATATTCCTGGTGGTGTAAGACCTGAAATTACTTACATTAGGTAAAAGTTTACGAATAGAAAATGAATGAACTTTAAAGTATACAACTGATTTGTTTAGCCAAAATCCCGATGGCACAACGAATGCTCTCATTAATTTAAATACAAACTATCTCAATTTTCAAAATAATTTAACAACGGCTGCACTTCAGGGAATCAATTCTACTATTCTACAAGTGTCATACACTCCGCTGCTTGTAAATGGGAGTAAGTATATTAAACTCATACCGAAGAAATTCATAGCCACATGCGCCTCTCTTAGGTTTACCTTGTGCACCATGGTATATCTACCAAGGTCACAATGTGAGTGGTTGTGTATACAATGCACTCTTTGTCCCTATATGTTCTTTGACCAATAATTATGACCGGGATAATCAAGCAACGTCTTGCTTAGGTATAAATACATAATTTGTTGGAAACAAAATACATCACACTAAATAGTAATAAACTACTTTTAGAACCCATAAATCAAGGCATATGTAATACAGTTATATGTACAATTGGTATGTGCGTGGCAACGAGCAGAAATTTTACTTATTGTCGATGCCCAGCAGGTCTCGCAGGAGCTCAATGTAATCAACGTAAGTGAATAGTAAAAGATAGTTTTAATTTTAACGAGTAACAACATAATTTTGTCTTTCAGTGATACAGTGTAGCGATGCTGATTGTGTAAATAATGGAACATGTATCTCTACTGGACTGTATTATCAATGTCAATGTTTACCAGGGTATGGTGGTATCTATTGTCAATATAGTATGTACTAGTAGCTTTTAGTTGACAGTTTAGATGATTTCTATTTGTTTTGTTTTTATTAGATATTACTCGATGTATGTTCCCATTCAATGATACCCATGGTGTCTCTCAAAATACATGTGTAATGTCTCCTGATTACTTTGGTGGCACGGTTCCATGGTGCCAGGATCAAAATAGAATTAGACAAAATTGTACCAGTATGTCTAAAATGTTTTTTATTATAGAGTAAAGTCATCATTTAGTTATTGAATTTTAGTTGATTATTGTGCACAACATCCATGCATCTATGGAACATGTCGACCGGATACAGCATGGGCTAACGGAAATCCATTTCCCTACTTTTCGTGCAATTGTAGTGCAGGCTTTACAGGAAGATTGTGTACGCATGGTAAGTAGTATTCAGTTAGTTATTTCGCTTAGTATTAAGATTGCATTTCTGTTTTATTTTTAGCATATTTTCAATTAAAAGTTACTTATTTGGTTCCGAACATTTCAAATATATCATTGAATGCTCTCGAATCGCCAACAACTCAAACGTATCAAAATTTATCAAAAGCTTTTACAGATCTTATTCATCAGCGTACCAATTCAACTTACAATTTTCAACCATTAGTTTATTTTATCAGACAGGGAACCACACCATTTTATGTGTTGACAGCTGATGTTTCAGTTCCAGCTAATATAAGCATAGCCGATGTCGATAATACACTTAGCCCGATTTTAAGTAATTTACCTCCGTCATTTAACGCTATTCTAGCTCCTGGTGGTTTTGATATCGATAATATTGAACCAGTAAATGGTAACAGCTTTTCTCGCAAAAGCTTTGTGTTTGCTAAATGAGCTCTAGTTTTTAGCTGCGCCAAATTGTACATTACCTTACTATGTCAATGGTGTCTCGTATGCCGTATGTCAAATGGATCCCGAACGAAATGCTTTTTGTTCATATTCAAAAAATTATACAAATGATCAAAAAAAAGACTGTTATGCATCGACCGACGGTAATATTTGAGAAAATCTTAGATGAGCCGAAGGATAATAACTGCGTCGCTGCAACTTTGAGTCCAAAAAGTGAAAGTGAAGAAAGTAGTTTATCTAGTGTTTGTCATTACTAACTCTACGTTTGACAGATACCATTCATACACATATTTTTGTTTTATTTTTAGTTATATTACCAAAAACAGAACCGCTTGCATGTCAAATTCCTTATGCGCCATATGAAAATCCATGTAATGATACAGATGGAACTGTTGTTTGTATTGCTGGTGATACAGGCTGGACATGCTATTGTCGACTAACTGGATTAATTGGGAAAGATTGTGCTTCTCAATTCGGTAAGAGAAAAGGAACGCATAAAATGCTGCTTAATCTCTCTAAAACTGTCACTTTATACTTGTTAAGATAAGTCACTAATAAGATAAGTCGCTGATACCGGTAATCTCCATACGTAGGTGTTGGCATTATCTTCACTTTAGTATCTTATCCCCGTATATTCCTCTACTTTTTGTCCATTAAAATATGGCCTATCGTAGTTGTTGAAAACAGATGTCAGAAGTTTTACTCAGAGCAGATAGAATGGAATCATTATTTTGTGAGATGAATGCTAGAAATCGAAGGCTAGCTAACAATCTTTGAATTCTAATTATACTGCAATGAGTCGTGTGTGAAGAAGCCTTTACATTTTTTGTTAATTTAGCATACTGCAAAAGATTTGGAAGTGCCTTATGCCGAAACAACGCGACATGCGTCGATCGTCTAGATTTACTAACTTTTCAATGTGTTTGTGTCACACCCTATTTTGGACGATTCTGTAACGAATGTAAGTTCGTCTATATTTGATTTAATAACATTTATCATTATTCTGTGATACATAGAAGTAGTGTCAATGACTATATTATCTCAATTTTAGTCCAAACTCAATATACTGTTTATTTACAGAATTTTACAAACTATACCCTTTATCAACCGGGTACACCTGGTTATCAAACAGTTGTCAACAGTTTAAATCAGACAATATTGAACATTAGTAATGGAACCGTCGTCCCCACGCGTATTGTCATTACGTATGTACATAACTAATATAGTTCCTCAAACTCAAACTTTTATTACTATACTTTTATAGTCCAACTGGCCAAGTTCAAATCACTGTTCTTGGTGAAAATGTTACTATTCCACAGTTCGAAATACCGTTTTATACACAACTAAATCGAAATTTAACCGCTGGCCCATTTTTAGTAACATTTAATGAGACGAATCTAATACCTATAACAAGTAATGTAGAAAAATTAATTCTTTTGTTAAAACAATTTTGCTATGAATACATATTTCTCTTGTTTTTTCTTTCAAATTTTTTTAAATTGTTCAGTGTATAGAAAATATGAACAAAATTTGAAAAACATACTATCAAACATAACGGAAACTTTTTTGAGTTTTTCATTTAGAATGGAAATTTTTTATTAAAATAATATAAGGATGGTGTTGTATTTTGGATTATCTCCTAATTCATTTATTGTTTTAGCCGTATTTAATTGTACTTTCCCATTCACATACAATGGTGTTGTTTATACAACATGTATAACAAAAGATTACGGATTTCCTTGGTGTAGTCGAACTGCTAATTTTGATCTTGATAAACAACTATTGCCATGTCGTGATGGTAAATTATTCAATTTGAAGTAGATTTAAGCATTATTATCAATTATACTATATTTCTTTTTTTAACTATAGTTGATTGGTGTGCATCTGGTCCTTGTCTGCATAACGGAACGTGTACATCGAATACGTTATGGGGAGGATATATGTGTAAATGTCCTGATGGATACAGTGGAATTACTTGTGCTTATCGTAAGAGACAATTTCATTTGACATAATCATTTTTTTAATCGTATTCTTATTTCAAATAGAATCTGTGTTAACAACAATAACGCTTCCAGGAAATTTTTCTCAATATTTAAATATTACTCCTGTACAATTGGCAAACATAACTGGGCCAATTATAAGTCAGATTACACAATTATTCAATAATACACCAAATGTAACGGTCAATATCGAGAATATCAGGTAATTTATCGATGAATACAGTTACGTAATACAATTATACGGTTACACAGTAAAGATTTTTTCTAATTTTTTTAGTCCAGGACCGAATAATACAATTATTTTTAATATAACAATAACGGGTCCAAATATATCAAATGTAACGATACCAACAACTCCAATAAAAGGTAATATTTGAAAAGTATAGTTCATTAATCATACCGCTAATTTGTTCGTTTAGGTGTCAATGGATGTGTATTACCGTTTATATACCAGAATAGAACGCATTATTCTTGCGTAACAATAGGTGACGTTCGGCCATGGTGTTGTACAACGCCAAATTGTGATATTACATTTCAAAAACAATATTGTAATACAACAGGTAGAAAAGAATTCAGTATTATGAACAACATTATAGGAATCAATTATTCAAAATAGATGAAAACAATTCGATGATTTTGTTAGCAAGTTTGACTAAGTAGTCGTTCGTTAGTCATGAGAATAAAACTTGAGTTTTACTTAGAATTATCATCTACTTCTCTCAAATGATAAACAATCATTTCATTTTGATGTATTTAATCAATAATTATTCAGGAATACCAGAAAGGTATCAGGTTCATCGCTCTACGAGAATCAGGCAATAGAATAAGATACAAGGAAAAAAACTCGAAGAATACAATAAAAAGGAATAAGAAAGAGTAAAATTATGATAAGTACAAAACTAAAGTATATCTTAAAATTCATTCGGAAAGACATAATGCATAATGATGTATGTACTGCATGTGGTAATAAGTATTCTATGGTAATAATTAAAGCATATTTAGATACTGCCTTGGCCTTTACATAATATGATCGGTAATTGAGATTATTATAGTCATGTTACATAACGCTGATGAGCGCAAAGTTCTTGTATCTATTCATGTTCTTCATCAAATCGTTTTTTTCAAGCGTGCGGGATGATTTCTTAGTATTTATATTTATCATTTAGGATTATGCGGTTTTTGTCAGAATTCCGGAACATGTATTCAAAATTCTCTAAATATACAATTTTGTAGTTGTTCATCGGGCTATTCTGGTCTTCTTTGTGAAACACGTAAGCATGTTGTCTACGTGTATGATAACAAAAACATGAGAACTGATCATGTTTAATTTCAGCTATTGATCTATGCGCCGCTCGTAATACAAGTTGTCTAAATAACGGAACATGTATAATAAACAATACAAATGCGTATTGTAATTGTACCGACCAATTCAACGGTACAAGATGTGAAATATATAAGCCCTGTTTATCATCACCATGCATTAACAACGGTACATGTATGTATGCTAACGGGTCATTGATGTGTGCATGTCAAAATTCATGTTATAATGGACCTCTGTGTAATAATATCGACTACTGTTGTTTGAATGTTTGTGGTGCTCATGGTGTATGTTTAAATTTTGGAATCAATTCTTATCTCTGTGTTTGTCAATCTGGTTATGATGGTAAGTTGGACGTATCTAACTAATAGCAAAAAATGAGAATAGATTATTGTATTTAGGCCAAAACTGCACACACTTAAATCCATGTTCGATAAATCCATGTACTAATGGCGGAAATTGTACAGCACTCACGAACGGTACTTACAATTGTAGTTGTCCGGTGAACTATTTTGGACAAAATTGTACACAAACAATCTGTGATTCAGGGTATGTGAGATAGTCTGAGAAAGTTCTATACTAGTGATTTTCGCTAATAAGCTATCAAACAGAAATAACGACTGAAGTTCAAGTTCTATACATTTTTACTAATTTTCAATAAAAATTCAAAACGAATGAGATAGTCGTTGATAGCAATTCTAAAGTATATTTAGAATCGCTTCTAGAATGTCGTGAAGAGAACAAACTGTTCAAATAATTTAAATAGTGCATTTTATGCAGACTTTTAAGATATATATAATCTTTCGAAGATCTACTATGAATCGAATAGTTTCATTAACTCTACTTTTTACACATGCTGTACAATATTTAATAATCCACTCAGATTTTGCCTTTTAAATGGTATTCTCATGAGAAATCTGAGTAAAATACATTTTATGTTTATTTTCATCTCAAAATTGTATCTTTAGACCATGTCTCAATGGCGGTGCCTGTGGACTACGTCAAAATGGCATTAATGGTTTTATATGTTCATGTCCACCCATGTATGCTGGTCAATACTGTGAAATCATAAATCCTTGTCTACTATCATCACCTTGCCAAAATAATGGTTTGTCACTGTCAACTTCTTCCTCTAATAATTTCTTCCAGTGTCAGCATACACAAAATAACACCTATGGTGTTCCATGTCATCTTTACTTTCTTTAGGTAATAATTTTTTCTAAATGTTGTTGTGTACTATTTTTCAAAGGTACTTGTGTTTTTTCCAACGGATCAACGAGCTATTGTATCTGTCCACCAGGCTTCGACAATCCCAACTGTTCTCAACCAATAAATCCGTGTGCTTCTTCACCATGTCTACATGGCAGTACCTGTAGTCCATCACCAACGAACAATTCATTTGTTTGTATGTGTCCTACGGGTTTCGCTGATCCGTTATGTGCCACGTTCGTTAACCCTTGTCTCAGTGGACCTTGTTTAAATAACGGGACATGCTATGAACGAATTGATAATGCCGCTCTTCTTTCAAGTAACACGCCGTTAAGTTATTATTGTGCCTGTAATACAACATTGTACACTGGAACTCAATGTGAAATACTACGACCAGCATGTCCAGCTAATCCAACCTTGAATCCATGTAGAAATGGTGGAACGTGTCAACCGAATGCCAATGGGACATATAGTTGTTATTGTATACCAAATTTATTCACGGGGGTCAGCTGTGAAATACCGTTAGATCTTTGTGGTTCAAATCCATGTTTTCCAAACGGCCAATGCTATGTTAACGCACAGACAGGTGCTACATGTGTTTGTAATCAGTCTTATACAGGAATCTTATGTCAAAATCGAACAAACCCTTGTTTATCATTACCATGTCTTAATGGTGGTACTTGTATATCGTTGGCAAATACAACTACTTTTACCTGTCAATGTCCACCGAATGTCACTGGTATGAAAGCGTGTAACTTTAGCTTAATCTAATCACTAATTATATAAGCAGCAATAGTAGAAATTTCCACTGAAAACGTTATGGAAATAATAGTGGTAATGAGATGTGTTTCTTTTACTATTTAGGTTTGTTCTGTGATCAGCTCCCTATACCCTGTTCAAATAACACATGTGGTAATAACGGTACGTGTCTAATGGGGGTAAACTTAACTACGAGTTTTTGTGCTTGTCCGCCACCATACACCGGTCCACAATGTCAACAAATTCTTAATCCATGTCAATCGCCAGTCTGTTTGCATAATGGAACATGTTTGAATGAAATTTTCAGTATCCGTTGTTTATGTCTACCGCCATGGACTGGAACAATCTGTAATACGTTTTTGAATCCGTGTCAGTTATATCCATGTCTCAATGGTGGAATGTGTGTATTAGACGCAAATTATCAACCAAGATGCATCTGTCCAATACAAACTAATGGGACTTTCTGTCAAAATGTGCTTGACCCGTGTTTATCGACTCCATGTTTGAATAATGGCTCATGTCTGTCAACATCTGCTCTTACAGCTTATACGTGTACATGTTCTCAATTATATACAGGTCAACGATGTGAATCCATTGCTAACCCATGTATTCCAAACCGTTGTATTTTCGGCACTTGCTTTTCGCTCATTAACGGTACATTTTATTGCTTATGTAATGCTAGTTATACAGGACTGATCTGTGATCATCCAATTAGCGTTTGTGATCACAATCCATGTGTTAACAATGGAACGTGTACGGCAGCTGGCACTAGTTATAACTGTACATGCCTCCCCGGATTTACTGGCACCTATTGCGATCAACAGATCAATTATTGTAATAGTCAACCGTGTAGAAATGGTGGCACATGCTATCAATTACAAAATCAATTTTTCTGTGCTTGTGATGCATCACATACCGGTACAGTATGTGACATTACACTATCACCGTGCTTGAGTAATCCGTGTTTCAATAATGGAACATGTGTACCAATAAATTCCATGTATCAATGTTTGTGTGTGGCTCCATACACAGGGATTAACTGCCTTTCAACAACAAATCCATGCTCCGTTATTACCTGCTTAAATGGTGGTACATGTGGAGTAGTCGATCTGAATAGTACACGATGTTTATGTTTACCCAGTTATTCTGGTACTTATTGTCAACAACCGCTTAACATTTGTTCAAGCTCACCTTGTAGAAATAACGGACAATGCTTAGTAAATCCGTCAACAAATACGTTTATTTGCAATTGTTCAACATCTTATTCAGGTTTATACTGTGAAATATACAATCCTTGTGCGACTGTTGTGTGTCTTAACGGTGGTTCGTGTTTCATCACGAATGCAGTTAGTAATATTGGCGGTCGCTTTTGTTTATGTACATCTTCTTACACTGGCGCAGTATGTGAAGTGCCAATCAGTCCGTGCGTAAGCCAACCGTGTCTGAACAATGGTCTATGTCTTTCTGTTGGTACAAGTTACACGTGCGCATGCATCCCATCATACACCGGACTTATGTGCGAGATTTATATTGATCCATGTTTAACGTATCTATGCTCAAACGGTGGCACATGCTATAAAACCATGGATTCAACGGCTCGCTGCAACTGTCCTCCATCATTTACCGGACCACAGTGTTTAAGTAGTATTGATCCTTGCAGTAGTCCCGTGTGTCTTAACAATGGCATATGTTTGTCAAATGGGGGAAATTACTCATGTACGTGTTTACAATCGTATACGGGTTTGCATTGTGAAAGCTTTGTTGGACCGTGTAATTCGACGATTTGTCAAAATGGCGGAACATGTATTTTTAATACATTGAACAGTATTAGCTGTTTATGTCCACCGCCCTGGACTGGCACACTTTGTAATCAGTTGATTAATCCTTGTTTTATTAACCCTTGTATGAACGGCGGTTTGTGTCTTACAACTCCCGGATCCTCTAACATCAGCTGTCAATGTTTAGCTAATTATACCGGTGTTTATTGTCAAACATATATATCACCCTGTCTTAATTTTCGTTGTTTAAACGGTCAATGTTTACAACGAGCGGATGGCGCACCCGTGTGTTTATGTAATGCGAATTGGACTGGTGTCGCCTGTGACATAATGATCAACCCTTGTTCCCCCACACCTTGTCTCAATAATGGCATTTGTCTCTCATTTGGCTTCACCTATAATTGTGTTTGTACTAACGGATACTCGGGTATGAGATGTGAAGTGCCGCCACAATTATGTTCATCGTTATTATGTCAAAATAATGGTACTTGTGCGCTGAGACAAGATGGAACACAAGTGTGTTTATGTTCGACAGGTTTTACTGGAGATCAATGTACAGTGGTTGCAAATCCGTGTCAGCCAAGAAATCCTTGTTTGAATAATGGATTATGTATATCATCTAGTGGTACAGCAGGCTTTATGTGCATTTGTCCACAAACTTATACAGGTAATTGAACTGGTTTAATGTAGATTAAAAAACAATTTTCTAGACTAGGATAACATAAGAGGGATCGAGCAATCCAATGTCTGTTTCCGCATCAAATTTATATTCTATTTGATCAAGTATTCCTGCATGTTTCTTATTAGTATTAGTATTTTTGAACAAACTGCTTACTGTAGTCAACAAAAAAATATTTCGGTCTGCCGAAGTATCACTCTCAAATGAAAATCTATCCACATTTTTTCAAAAGTTATGCTGAAATGCGCTAGGATACAAAACTGTCTTCTCAAAAGTTTTATTCGCATATTCTAATGAGAATAATTTCCACCTATCATCAATATCTTTTGGATTTTGAGAAGAGAAGCACACACATTCTTTTTCTATTCAAAATTCGAACACTACCAAGTTTTCACCTTGTGAACATGTGTATGAAAAATAGCGTATATAATAGCCCATTCTTCTAAATTCTTATTTCACTCAGTATACGAAAAGTGATGACAATAAGAATATCTTCCATCACTATGTGGGACCAAAAGTAATTGAGAAGGTGATAAACTCCGTTAATGATAGATTAAGTTATCGTCGATTTTATCATACGTATTCAACCAGTTATGCTATTCGTGTATACTTTAGGTTTATTATGCGAGACGCCTGTAGCACCATGTGGTAATTTTAGCTGTTTAAATGGTGGTACCTGTTATATAACTGGTTTAACGTCTATCTGTCGATGTCCATCGGCGTTTAATGGTAACCGATGCGAGTTTTTTACTGATGTCTGTTACAGTCAACCGTGTATCAACGGAGCTACATGTGCTGTGCGACAAACATTTAATCGAAAAAAACGTCAAATACCAACAGACATAAGTTATTATTGTATTTGTCCACAATTGTATACGGGCACTCGTTGTGAACAAACATTATCTGTCTGCTTACCATCACCTTGCGCGAATAACGGCACTTGTTATTATGATGTATTAAATAATGTTAAATGTTTGTGCACAGCAAACTTTGGTGGACAATATTGTAATATCACTAATACGACAATAAATCCGTGTGTAAGCACGGTTAATGTCTGTTTTAATGGTGGTACATGCAGACCAAACAGTTCATCTTTACGTGGTTTTTCATGCGCATGCAGTCCTACAACAACCGGTGATTTTTGCGAGCAACCATTAGATCAGTGTCAAGTAACGATTCAACCATGTTTAAATAATGGCACATGTATACCGTCCCAATCTCAAGGATACATGTGTTTATGTGCAGCGGGATACAGCGGTGCTAATTGTAACACGAGCATCAATGCATGTAGCTCTCAACCATGTTTTCGAAATGGCACATGTATACCATCCACAAATCAAACGTATCGATGCATTTGTCCAACGAATTATTTTGGTGATCGATGTGAAATATGTAACTGTGCGTGTTCAGTATATCCATGTGTCAACGGTGGAGTATGTCGGTCAACGATCAGTGGTGGCGTCGTTTGTGCATGCCAACAGGGTTATACTGGAGTTCGATGTGAAATATCATTGCTTCCATGTGACTCAAATCCGTGCTTGAATGGTGGTGTATGTTTATATGATCGATCAACGCTCACAATGACATGTCAATGTTGTGGGCTGGCAACGGGAAAATTTTGTGAAAGTCTAATGAACCCATGTAATACATCCACTCCATATTGTTTCAATGGAGCAACATGTGGACTCGATATGAATAATAATCCAATGTGTATTTGTGCAAAAGGTTATACAGGTATGTTTGATTTTCTCTATAAAACAGATACTTCTATCAACAACAGATCAAACGTATACAACTCGTTTTTCTGTTTGAATAGTTTCTCAAAAACACAGCAGTTCTACATATCTTTTTTGCTTATCAAACTTTCAATTTTTTATTATTAGAAAGAATCATTAGATCTAATACATCAGAAGCCATCAGTTTCGTTTTTGCCACGGTACAGAGGAAGTGTGCTAATAAATTGCGAAAGTTTAAGATTGTAAACATATTTTTTTTTGTGATGACGGGCAGTTCTTAGCAATACAAAATCAATCGGCGCGTGAATGAAATGAAAAATTCTGCATTGCCATTGCCTTTCTAGGTCGGTATTGTGAAACATATTATAATCCATGTGCTGTTATTAATTGTAATTCTGGCACATGTCTAATTCTGAGCGCAAATAATTTTACTTGTCAATGTCCATTGGGTAGAACTGGTCAATCTTGTGAAATCATTAATCCGTGTACAACTTTAACCTGTCGCAATGGTGGGACATGTTTGCGTATAACGAGTCAAACATTTATATGTGCATGTTTACCTGGGTATTCTGGTCTTCAATGTGAAGTTATCAATCCTTGTTCTTCTATGCCTTGTTCCTCGCTATCAACATGTGTAGTGTCGGCGAACAGCACCTATTATTGTGTGGCACCATCATTCTGTTCCTCAAATCCCTGTCAAAATAATGGCACATGCATTACAAATAGCTGTAATTGTACAAATCTTTATGAAGGTAGAATGATATCTCTCAACTAATTGCTCTAAGTCTATTGCAACTCACACTATTTTCAGGACAAACTTGCAATATCACCAAACCACGATGTCCAACCAATGCTCGTCCTACATTAGTTTGTTCCAACGGTGGTTCATGCGTTCAGGGTTTCGGATGTGCTTGTCAAGCGGGTTTTGGTGGTGATGGATGTGAAACTCTCATTTATAATTCATGTACACCTACAAGTTGTTTGAATGGTGGTAACTGTACAGAAACTGTTTATGGTAATCTATCATGTGTTTGTCCAATGGGCTTAACGGGTGCTCATTGTGAAACAATTAATTGGTGTTTACCAAATCCGTGTCAGAATAATGGAACATGTCTGATGAGTACAAATGGATATATATGTCAATGTCTACCGAATTTTACAGGTGAGTATTCATGATTTATCCGACTTATTGTTGACCGTATCATTCCATTTTGAGATGTCACAACAGATTCTCTAAAAATCTCTTTGATTTTAGTTGTAAACCAGACTGTATGCAAACAGTTTTTTAATTAAATTAACAAGCTTGAATATAATCTGCACAGTTAACTACACTTAACACTTTTATCAGAAAACCGAATAGAGTCCAGGATTTTTGAGTTTTTTTGCTATTACTTTTGAACGAGGCAATATTTTTCGGAAAAAATTTAATCTCTGAGATATCTGATCAGTTATTTGCGCTAAAAGTTTTCGATCGGATCAAATTCCAGTGGGAGGGGGAGCGTAAGTAGCACAGATTAAAAAGTAATGATTTCTAGCAAACTCATGAATCAGATAGTTGGAGAGTTCACGATGGTCTCAGAAGATGCGCAAAAGAGTTTTACGTAGTCTCTGAAAATCGTAAGTAATTAAGATTTATAGTTTACGAATAGTGAGATTCGACCCAAAAGTCCAAAAGGAGAGGAGGGGTACTCTTAAATAACGCTAGTTTCCGAGTTTGCCTCTAACTCAGACAAGTTTTTCGTATAGGTACTCAATGTTCTCTTGTTGCCGATCCTTGTTTGTATATTCCTTGTCAAAACAATGGAACATGTATAACGCTTTCAAATGGCTACATGTGTTCTTGTTCGAGTTCGTACACTGATCCTCAGTGTGGTACATTCATCAGCCCATGCGTGAGTTCACTCTGTAATGGTGGCACATGTGTAGTGACCGCTAATGGTGGGTATCAATGTATTTGCGCACCACAATTCACCGGCGTGAACTGTAACATACAAAACTATTGTGGTGTTCAACCTTGTTTGAACGGCGGTACATGCAACCTTCAATCAACATCATCAACCGGTTATACATGTTTATGCCCTATGTATTACTTAGGAAATAATTGTGAAACGGCTAATTTGTGTGCAATTCAAAATCCGTGTAATAGCGGAACATGTACTCTTATCTCATCAACATCAATATTGTGTACATGTCCAACAACATTCTACGGAGATCGATGTCAATATTTAAATCCGTGTCGAAATCCCATATGTCAAAATGGAATTTGTCAGATCGGTTATTCGAATCAATCGGCGTCTTGTGCATGTTACAGCGGATGGACAGGTCAATATTGTGATATGCCGTTAGCTTGTAGCAGTAATCCATGTATTCAGGGTATATGCGTCATGTCGGGTACTAACGGATATACTTGTAATTGTTTATCCGGCTACTATGGTTTACGATGTGAACTCACATTGGCGCCTACTCAAAATCCTTGTAATAGCATACCATGCCGCAATAATGGTTCTTGTCAACAAACGCCGACCGGCTCAGCATATCAATGTACGTGTTTATCAAATTTCATAGGTACAAACTGCGAAAATTTGAACCCTTGTAGTAGTCTATTACAGCCAAATCAATCGTGTCAACCATACATTACCATGTCCGGTACTTACAGTTGCACCTGTCCCAATAATGCTTGTTTAAGTAGTCCTTGTTATTACGGAACATGTATATTAGTTTATTCACAAACAACCGGTTTCTCTACGGGTTATCGGTGTATATGTAATCAAAATTATATTGGTGACAGATGTCAATTTCCCGATCCATGCTCTTCTCAAATGTGTTACAATGGTGGCTCGTGTACATCAATGGTGGTAAATAATCAAGTGCAACAACAATGTGTCTGTCCGGCATCACAACAATTTGTTGGCACACTTTGTGAGCACTATAATCCATGCATTTCATCACCATGTTTAAATGGTGCAACCTGTACCTACTACATTCATGTCTTGTGCTACTACACTTGTGCATGTCCTTCTGGTTACACCGGTCAGCGTTGTCAATTTTCTCAAGCACAAATACCTTGTTCATCAGTAAATATCTTTAATGTTTGTCGTAATAATGGCACATGTATAGTTGTCAACTCAGCAACACAATGTTTTTGTACACAACAGTGGGCTGGTACTCTGTGTCAAAGTCCAATTGATTTATGTTCACTGCATGTTTGTCAGAATAATGGTACATGCGTTTCGAATGGGACAAATGCCATTTGTCAATGTTCATCATTGTATCAAGGAGTATACTGTGAATATTCCAATGATCCATGCTCTGCTCAATCTTGTTACAACGGTGGGACATGTATACGTTCTGGCGTAGCGTTTTCATGTAACTGTGGTTCGTTATATACGGGTGTTCGTTGTCAAACACTGATTAATTCAGCTTGTAATAGTAATCCATGTTTAAATTATGGAACATGTGTTAACGTAGGTGTATCGTATGTTTGTGCTTGTTTGAGTACCTATATCGGTCAACGATGTGAACAACGAGTGGGAGCATGTAATAATATCGTATGTTTAAATGGTGGAATATGCCAAGATTATGGAACATATACGGTGTGTAATTGTTTAACACAATACAATGGTGATCGATGTCAATATTTGAACAGATGCTATCAGCAAAATCCATGTCAATTTGGAGGAACTTGTCTATCAGTACAAAATATTTTATCGTGTCAGTGTCCTCTCAATAGAACAGGCATAACATGTTCATCACAAGCTGATAATCCATGTGCTGCAAATCAATGTTTAAATGGAGGTAGTTGTATGACAATATCAGGCACGGCACAAGCTGTTTGTACTTGTTTACCACAGTTTACGGGAACCATATGTGAAACGAGTAAGCATCTTTTTTGAATATGTGATGTAATCATCGATAGTCAAATGTTCTAGACTTATGTCCTGCACCATGGAATTATGTGTCGGATATATGCTATTATGCGGAGACCGCTACATTCAAAACATGGTTAGAAGTAAAACAAATTTGCGCTAATCTAGGTGGTCAATTAATGTATTATTTCACTGCTTTGGAACATGCAACGGTGCAAAGTAAGTGTTCTTAAGTAAAAAAATCCGATTTTTTACACGGCTATAACCATGTTTAGATATAGTAAATTCTTTACATAACAATGGAAGTTCATACTGGATTGGTCTTACCAGTGTTATTGAAGGACAATTTATTTGGGACATCTTTCAAGTATGAATAACTAATAACTTCAAATTTTATCTTTATGAATGCGTGCTTTATAGATATCTCCGATTTATACCGCATGGAAACCAGATTCTCCAAGTTCTGGCGGCTGTGTTCAGTTAATTAGAACGACAAGTGATAACTGGATGTGGAATGCTCGATCATGTAACGATTTATCTGGTGTATTGTGTAGAAAAAATATGAGTGAGTGATTTAGCGCTTCTTTTGAACAAATTTATTTCAAGAGTAATTTTCTACAGATTCATCAATGTTTAACATGACGACAACAACTGCACTACAATCGTCAACTCTGTTACCATCCACTGCCACAATCAAAATTAATCAAAATACTACATCAGCTCCATATTCATGTAATGATATTTCTATTTCTTGTGCAGTATGGAATTATGGTCCATACTGTCAGAAACAATATGTATTTGGAGATACACCAGTGAGAGTACTATGTCCAGCGACATGCGGTAGTTGTAAGTACCTCGACTATTTTATAAATAAATGCTATGAACAGTACATTCGTTTCAGGTTGTGAAAACTTTTATACAGATGGACAATGTTCGCCAAGTAATTGTACAGCTAATCCGTCATTGGTTAAATATTGTAGACGATCGTGTATTTGTTTCCTGTAAAAAAATTGAATATAACCAGGAAAATTTATTTTCCGTTTTTATCAATATTTTTCATGTTATTTGATTACTTTTTTTGTAAATAAACCTTCAATTCTCATTCACTTGCAAAACCGTTTTTCTATACATCTTGCATTACAGTCAGTAACTGAATCAATAAACCTATGTGTATCTAGAAAAAAACGGTCAACTATAACAAAAACAAAAACGCAACATTCTAAAAATGAATCTGACTAATATTATTCGTCTTATTTCTAAAGTAATGCGTGTTTTTCGATAATTGACTGTCACCCAGTTCCAATCATTTTGTGCACGATCGAAAGTCGGGTGGATTTGATTATGTGCAATGCATGAAACATCGATAATTACCTCAAATCTACCTATCCTATGTTTAAGTTATGCCGCTAGTCTATAACTCGCAATTGAAGAAGTTTTTCAGGATTGTACGATCGTAAATTATGAAGTTATTCAAACTTTGAAACGTTCTAATAATGCCCGAAAAGACAGAAAACTACGTATTTTCATCTGAAAATTCTCAAGTTTTATCGAGAATATATCCTACTTTGGCCCTCCACCACCTATTTTATGATGGTCTTTCGAAAGAGTGTAGGAAAGAGAAGTCAAAAACATATTTCACCGTACGTTAAATACTGAGACCCACATTCAAACTCTGAATTCAATCACTTACAGTGAGAACATGTAAACATATCGAGTCTTTAAATGGTGGAACGTGCCCAAATTACCATATATAATCGTTTAGCGCAATACAATGGTGGTCAAAAATATATCGTCAACTTGTCAATAATTTCTTAACTCAAATACCACTAAACTAGGACTAATACAAAAGCCACCACATCAAGTTCAGACAGTTTTCCAGAAATCTATGTGAAATCTTGACCTTATGCAGATTCTTAAAAATTGTTTTGGCCATCAAGCCATTTGGTTAAAAGTTTAGTAACTGATACATAATTGATAACCAATACTGTTTGTGCAACTTTATATTCTACGTTACGCTCCGTTTTTGTTATACTGTTGTTTAGCTGACTAAATATATCTGACTTTTTGTTGAAATCAAACAAAAGGTTGAATTTGTTTGTGACTTTCTTCGCTAGTAAAACAGATGACATTCTTTTAGTTCAGATAGATTATTGAAGTTATTAAACATAAAAATCTTCAATATGCATTAGTATGAGAGATCTTCTTCAGCTCGTTATTTCATAAAAAACGTTTTTGCGTTGAAAATTCAATAGAATTCTTGCTGCTTCTTAGAGTAATTGAACAATACAATACCATTTCTACATTTGAAACATTCGCAAAATTGAACTTTTTTTTTTTTTGTAGGAAAATGTATTAAAAAACTGTGTGAACTCTGGTATTCAACTGATATGAAATTCTCAGAAAAAAAACAGTAAAAAAATATACAAGAACGATGAAAAGCAAAACAACTAAAATTAATTACTGTTCTAAGTTTGAATGGTTTGAGCATTTGCGGCTTCTTCGGCTGCTTGAGCTGCCGATGTTTCATCACCCTAGATGACAAAAATTAAAGTCAGCAAAACTTCAGCACACAGCAACACCGTATTATACGTACAATCACTGTTTTTCTGTCACGTTTTCGTTTTTCTTCTTCAATTATTTTCCAGAAATCTTTTTCAGCTTTTTCAATTGGATCCGCTTCTTTTAATTCACTTTCACCGCCTTCATGTTTTTCGGCTTTCTACACATTTTTACAGAAACATAATTAATACAGATATGAGAAAAATTATCATTTCACCTACTTCTCCTCCTGCTGCTGATTTTCCTCGTGCATCACGTCTTGCACGTCCACGCGCTTCAAGAATTTTAGCACGACGCGTTTCACGATCAAACATCTAAAATATTGTTCATAACTCGTTTTTGCGAAAATTGTATATGAAATTTTATGAAACTTACTCCAGTGACGAGTGCTTTCTCATTTCTTCCTTGTATACACAAATTATCGGATACTTCAAGGAGCGTTACTGTTCCATTTTGAGAACCACATGCAATAAGCCGCCCTTGAGGTTCTTGTGCACGTAAACAATGTAGTGGTTCATCAACAACCTGAACAGTATAAGATGGCTAGTTCAAGTTTTTACAAGAAGATGATACTCACCTGTATAGATAAAGTGGGTTCATTTTGTTTAAATAAAATATCCCATACATCAACAGTACCTTTAAGTCAGAGAAACAGATTCAATTTAGAAAAACATCAAAACCAGATGCCACCTACCATCCATTTTTGTGGTAAAAAAGACGGCTGAGCGTGTTGGTGACCATTGCGCATCTGTCAAAGCGTACATACTGGGTCTAAAATGAGAAAAAATATTATTTAGTTTACTGAAAATCAATTTTCGAGTCATATTTACTTTGTCCACATGATGCAGTCATCACGTATCTCTTCTGACCAAATTCTTGCTGTCCAGTCACCGACTGAGAGAAAGTTCTTTGTAAAATTAGGATGTCTTTGTAAGGCGTAAACGGGTCCCCAATGACCCGGAAAAACATTGCCAATTTTTTCTGCGTCATTCTTTCCTTTACGATTACAACTAATAATTCGGCCTTGTTCAGTACCGACCATAAATTTTGTTGGCTAGAATAATGCAAATAATTTAATCTCGATAGGCTAAAATTGTACAAAATAAACATTTCTTACAATTGTTGGCTCATATTCAAGTGACATTGCTCCAAGCGCACTTTCAAGACGACCTTTTTTTTCGATATCTAACACAAGTGTTTCCACCGGTTCAGTTAACTTTTTTGTATCCCACCATAATATCTGAAATATTATGAGATCAATACTATTATTATCATAAACAAGAAATTTTGCGCACCCACTTTTCCATCTGTTGAACCGGAAAAGAATTCAGTACCAGATTTTGATTGTAACCAAATTGTTTTATAAGCTGGATCACGATGACTATTTTCAATTAACGATTGTTCAACGGCTGTACTCCCTTTCCTTGTATCAAATATACCTACAATGAAGATAAAATATCAAATTTTATGCACTTTATTTGACTATCGATACTTACAAACTTGTCCGTTATAACATCCACCAACAAGTTGATGAGTATCTTTTGGATTAAATTCGACACAAACAAGTGGAGATATAGGTTTCAAAAATAAATCTGGTTTTGTAGGGTTTTCTAGAATTAATAAAAAATGAAAATAGAAAATTTAACTGAATGACAAAATAGAAAATATTTAATTTATCTACGTATTTATGATTTATTCAAGATCGTATTATGGCATGTAACTCTCATGCAACATTAGTAGAAAGAACCAGGATACTTACCAATATCCCAAATGTAAGAATCGATATAAGAATCGCCCGTCAATGGTTGAAATTCAAGATTACAATACGACACAGCTATTTTTCTTGCTCCATCTGTAAACCAACTAATATGATTTGCTGTACGTTTGACTGAATGTGGATCACTAAAAGCAGTTCCACGGTTTGTCTCTGACGTTTAAAACTAAGTCTAGCGAATGTAAACCCCGAATCAACAATCTCATAACCTTTCTCTAACTCACATTACAATACTAGAATAAGTACACAAAAAACATCCAGCTCATAGCTCTTTACCGATAAATATTGATTGTTTTTGCGTATGGTGCTTCTTCTACAACGTCGGGTTCAAGATTTTGAAAATAATTTTCATAAATATCAATTGCGTTATTTTGTTTTATTGTATGCTCAATTGACTGAAACGAAAAATAGACACTTAGAATTTTACGATTTAAATTGCAAAATAAATATACTTGTCCAAGTGTTAATATCGCTCTGCTATAACCGTCTTCTTTCTCTGTTTTTTTTCGAAATCGTGATGTTTGGTCAGGTTCAAGTGGATTCACATCTTTTGGCCAACCACCTTCAACGTGATTAACGCCTTTATTTTCTGTTTCAAAACGATTTGTATTTACCTACAAAAAAAATAAACATATTTGAATGATGGTGAAAAGGTTAAACGTTTTCGTCTCTTACCCAATGTTCCGAAAATTCTCGAACATTTTGTATTCCAATTTCAACTGGATCTCGGGCAACGTAATCTTTCAACAGTTCAGGATTTGGTTGAATATCGGCGATTATTTCAACAGGGCGATCGGTGAAATGAACCTGACGGCCAAATTCTGAGCGTTTTTTAGTGTATACGTATTGAATATCCATCGTCTACAAAACAAGAGTAACGATATAACATTTTAGATCGATAGAAGATGGAGTCTTCAGTAAGAACGAAATAGTTGTTTAATACCTATTCGAAGATCAAGGAGTAGCTACTTTGACAAAGGTAGAAACTCTTTCTATTATAGCGAGGTTCAAGCAGACTATTTTGCAACGCGTACGAAGAACTTTCTGCCTTTCTTTTATCGGCACTTATACGGTAGTGCTATGAATCAGTGCAGAATGATAGTCTTTTCGAGTACTATTGGCAAAAAAGTAGCGATTAAAAATAACCAAAGAAAATTGGTCAAATCTACTTTTCAATCATCGTTTCGTTTTGTCAATGTCTGTCTACATAAAGATACTACAATATACTGGTAATATTTCAAATGTCTTTTCGGTTTCACCTTTTTCCTGCTGAGACTGTGTCGAAGGCTCATGACATGACAATGCGGTACTGATACTTATCGGTACCATAGTCTGAGTTAAAGCAACTATAACAGAAACTAGGTACTGACTAGATAAATTTCAATGGAGACTGCTTCGAATCAGGGCTGCACTTTTTTACTGTAAATATATCACCTGTGATTCGGCGCTTGTTGAGCACGGTTGTGCACCGATGCTAATAAGCGCCAATAATTAATGGCATGTCATGAGCACTAATGTTTTCTGGTGGGGTTGTTATGCCAGGTCAATATGAAAAATAATCTGCAGATCGAATATAAGTTTTAGACTTTGATTTATCATAGAATGATTTTCGCTAAAAGGCAGACCCATGGAAACCTTCACAGCTAAATACCGAGCACTAGTTTCCTATTTGTCTTAGTTCATGCCCAAGCCTTTAACCTTCAGTTGCCAAGGACCACCACTAAAATTTTCAAAAATTTTTAATCATCTCGACTCAACTTAAACTAATTATCGGCTTATACACTTGTTTTATCGTATCCTTTAGGAGAAACGATCATCGACTTACGACATAGTTATAATTTCTTAAATAGATGCCACTGTTTCAATCGAGTAATCTACGAACGACATCTACTAAAGCAAAAGTAGTAGAGATTTTGACAATTTTCTCTGAACTGTATACCTTAAGCTGTCAGAACTAATTACGACTGAGAAATAAAACGTTGGTTTTGTCGATAAAGTATATATTTTTCGACGAGACTTTGACGTATGTATAAATTTCGGTGTTTGTAGAAAAGATCTTCAATGGTATGCCTATACAATAAAATAAAATATGATCAAGTATTCACAGTGTTACTAATTAATTAAATTCAAAATTAATTAGTATTTTTAGCTTGAGAGATTCTTGTGTTCAACATAAGAAGATGTTACATTTAGTTTATTATAATGTAGTTCTATACAGAATTGTGCTGCAGATAAAATTCAGTGCAAAAAAAGTTTAAAAATGATATCTCTGAGCACCCTTAAATACTAATTAGTTCTAGTTAGCACTACTTAGTGGCACTCCAATACACAAAGTAAATTTTTCTAATGTCAGAAGAAATGGAAGAAAATCATACACTATATCATGTATGATGTACTTGTTTTTATTGTTGCCATTTTTGTCTAAAAAATCTGTTTTAAACCACGCTAGATGTACAAAATTGAGTATTTCTCCATTCATTAGTGAGAGATTCAGTAATGAAGACTGAAAAAACGTGCATCAAGGGTTTTTATTTTCGGATAAATGTTGTCACGATGTCACCTTGTTTGTCGCATGCTATCTTGATTAGTGGTTAGCGGAAAACTCATATTCATTTATTAATAATTTGATAAATATTCAGATGTGTCATTTGTAGTTCGGATCTATGATTTTTGAATTTAGATAATATAGATCACACTACCGACTTTAAACACTCGTTTAAATTCTGTGTAGGACCAAGTAAACATTTGAATAATAATTCTTTTATGTTAAAAGTAATAAGTCAGGAAATACAGGAAGACGATTTTACTTCATCCTCATTTCCATTCGTGGCTTGATCACATTCATAAATACATAATGTTGTTATACCATGTGAACAATAATAATGTTGGTTTTCTTTGTTTTCCTGGACAATAAGATGATGAAAAGCTGCTAAACATTTCTTCTGTAGTATAGCAATGACTTTATCTCGATCTTTTGCTCAAAATAAAAACATAACGCACAAAAAAATTTTCCTGTACTGTTTCTTATTTTATACTCATTATTATTCTTGTCTTTCAACACTCTGTTAACGTATCACGTAGACCATACATTTCCGATATTTTGTGCCATCGCAAGCAAAAATCACCCATGGAAAAAACCTAGATACATTTCGTCTATAATCGGGCGATGCACGACTAGTTGCCATCTAGATTACTAGTTGGAAAAGGGACTTTTAACTAGATGCGTCTGCATGTGCAACTGGCAATATTTAAATCGATCGATTATCGGACAATAAGTCAATAGTTGCAACTGAGGAGAAATCTAGCAATCGCCCGATTACTAGATTCCCACTGTCGTTACCAAATAATTACAATCGGGTAATAATCTAGTAATCTGGATGAATCGGGCGATACTAGATAATTTTTTGATGCTTGGGATCAGTTACACATCCCTCGCCAAACGGTTTTCTGTCAACTAGTGTTTTCTTCAGTTTAACTGTTGCTGTTGGTTATTGTGCTTTGGCTGTTGTACATGATGATTGATCTATTTTCACTTTTATTGATTACAGACTGCTGATGCTGATGTTGATATTGATGCTACATCTTGTAACAAGTCTTGAAAACTATTATTTCTTGATTTTATATCGTTTAATCTACTAATAACACGTTTTTTTACACGCTTAATATAATTTACTCTTAAAACCTTCAATGAATTATCCTCTTGGCTATTATTATAATTTTTTTGTTTATCATTATTGTCTTTGTCATCTCGTTCATCAGCTACTTCTTGCTCAATATTAATGTTTTTTACTTTATCATATGCAGATGAATCGTCATCACTAACTAACCATTTATAACGTAAGTCTTCACTGACTGAACGTTGATAAATTCTTAAGACATCTTCGATTTCCATGCTTTTTTATGTACCGGTATAATTCAACAATTTAATTAATAAGATTGAAATCATGATTCAGATTGTCTACTAGTCAGAAGTCTCTTTTTTATATCACATGTTTCACAACTCCATAATTAATTCAATAGCCAGTTTCTACATGTATAAAAAAAACAATCCCATAATTCTATATATGGCTACGATATTTCTATGTACCATCAATTAGAACATAACCATTCAAAACTGAATCTAAATCGTGAATGTTTAATATTGTTGATTAATAACTGAAATTGTTTTTGTGCAAATTCATGTAAATTAGAATATATTTTATGTGTATGTTCTATAAAATGTTTTTTTTTTGTTATTGATAAGCTCAATGATGACATGATAGTACTGATTGATTCCGAACCGATACCAGCTGTATAAGATACAGCATATAAACGTACATTTGGTTATTATACTGGCAGTTCCATTGAATATTTAGATGGAAAATTTGATGTATCTGAACGTTTATGAGATATGAACATTTTAAACTATTTTGATGAAATAAATCAACTGTAGTATACGTATCTGCGATAAAGCTTAACCTTGCATCTGGACAAACATGGAATATATTTAGTTGTTCCTCTCAATACCGAACATCAATTATTTGCGCATTTTTTTCTATGTATTGTAGCTATTTCACTCTAAAGAGAAACAATAAAACAGAATGCTGTGAACAACTTATATCAACACTTCACTCATTTTACATAAAAGAATTATTATTTTGAAAACGTTCAAAACACAATGCATATCAACGTAGATGATCATTTTATTTCCGAACGTGATCGATATTGAAAATCACAGAACGTGTGCTCTGTGAATCTGATGCCGAATATGAACGGTTTTCTGACGAGGATTTTAAAGGATTTCTTGAAGTTGATGTAAATTCTTCTGTGCTTGAATATCGACGCTGACGTTTGAATTCTGCTGTTGAAAGATTATAATTTTTCAATGAAGAACATTTTGAATCATTGAATCATAATGATTATCAGATCCAGGTGAAAAACCTTCATCTAACATACATTTTATAGATCTATTATATAATTCTAGCTCTATAATCGAGTAAAGCATGGTAAACAAAAATATAGCCTTCTTTTTATCACAAAACAATAGAGATGTCACTTTACTCTTCTTTATCAAGTGATAAGTAATAAAACTTATTAGTTATTATCAGGAAACAAGTAATAAATCATATTACTTTATTACTTACTACTTTTTTTAAGTAATAATCTTTTATTGCTTTACTTATTCCTAATACAAGAAAAAATAATAAAAAGTAGTAAGTAAAATAATAAAAAATAATTACGTGAAAAAGTAATAAGTAATAAAATAACAAGATCTACTACCTTTTTATCGGTAATAAGCAACAAAGGCTTATTACTTTTACCCCATAATATAATAATTAGTAAAAGTAAAGCAGCATCCCCTACTCAGAAAATCTAAATGATTACAAAAGAACGACAGATGATTTTTTTCCGCTAACTAAGTGCTAACTACTAATCAAGATAGCATGTGACAAACAAAGTGACATCGTGACAACATTTATCCGAAAATAAAAACCCTTGATGCACGTTTTTTCAGTCTTCATTACTGAATCTCTCACTAATGAATGGAGAAATACTCAATTTTGTACATCTAGCGTGGTTTAAAACAGATTTTTTAGACAAAAATGGCAACAATAAAAACAAGTACATCATACATGATATAGTGTATGATTTTCTTCCATTTCTTCTGACATTAGAAAAATTTACTTTGTGTATTGGAGTGCCACTAAGTAGTGCTAACTAGAACTAATTAGTATTTAAGGGTGCTCAGAGATATCATTTTTAAACTTTTTTTGCACTGAATTTTATCTGCAGCACAATTCTGTATAGAACTACATTATAATAAACTAAATGTAACATCTTCTTATGTTGAACACAAGAATCTCTCAAGCTAAAAATACTAATTAATTTTGAATTTAATTAATTAGTAACACTGTGAATACTTGATCATATTTTATTTTATTGTATAGGCATACAATTGAAGGTCTTCTCTACCAACCGGTCAAGTTTGAGACAATGTTTAGAGAGAGAACACCGTCCCCTCCCTCTCCCTTCCTTAAAGAAAAATTATCGTATTTCTCAGTACGAATATATTTAGTATTTTTTTGAAATCATTTACGGTTTGTGCTTCGTTTTGTATTATATATTGCAACTTAAAATAACAAACAAAGAAAAAAGAAAGCAATAACAACAAAAAAACAATAAAACAAAAAACTTCCTTTTTCATATTGCTTAGCGGAAAAATAGTATTACATATATATATATATTATTATAAAAAACAAAAAACAAACACATTTTAAATTCATTTAAGCTCATTCAGATCGCAGTACAAGAAAAAACGCGATCGATACTTTTTTTTTTTGTAATAGACTGATGCCTGAGATCAATTTTTAATACGCTTCCATCCTGGCAAAGCCTTGGTACAACGGAACATAACGAAAAAATAACAAGAACTATGGATTGTTCTAGCATTTTTCGTCAAAGGAAAAGCAACTAGTTTTATGAATAAACTAATTGCATGAAAGTATCGTTGTGTGTTCACGTAGGAAAATGCTTGTCAACATATCCCAGTAATCTCACAAGAAAAACAATGATTTCTTTTGTATAGAAATAAAATCATATAAGTGAAATTTTGAATTTATCAGAACAAAAAAAAACAGTTTGTCGAAATAAAAGTAACGGTATAGAGCTTTTCTATTTCGAAATATTAAAAATAAAAAGGCGGAGCACACGCTCAAAGGAAAAAAAACCAAAGAAGATTTATTATAAAGCATATTAGAGTCAAAAAGACTAGAAATAATATAATAATATGCGTGTATTCTCTTGTTGACGATTGAAATGGGCCATCGAGATAAAAAACATAAGACATAAAAATAGAAATGGCACAAACCGTTCAATATACTGCATTATGTTGTAAAACAGAGGAGAACGACAGATAAAGCATGACAAAATAAACAATCAATCGATAAAAAATAACTTAAAATTGACAATAAAAAAGAATTATACTACATTTGTATGGAAGATTAGATACTGCGGTGGATTAACTAATAAATTAGAGAGAAATCAATTACTAGTAGAGGAAAATGCTCTGATAATGCATGTACAAAAAAATATTATCAGAATCACATAATTATTCTCAAAAATTACTTGAAGAAAATTTTGTACTATAATTTCATTTTTTGTTCCAATATCCAACGTTGTTTAATATCGAGTGATTGACAAACAGCTAGATATTTAAAAAAAAGAATTGTAAGCAATGTTAGTTAGTGCGTACATCATTTTATCCCAAAAATGAGAAACGTACCTAAATGTACTTTTCCATTATCTCGATTTTGATCCACTGTCATACATTGACCAGTATTTAAATGTTTCATTTGCTTTGTCTGAAAAAAACAGAAGAGTATAGAACAGCGAGATTAAACTTTTCAATATAGTTCTTACCACTTGATTATACTCCCATATTTGTTTTTGACTTTGATGTTGACATTTTTGTACTTTAACAATATCATTTTTTGATCCTTCCAAGCATAAATCATCAAATTTTAATTCACCATTTCGAGAATAAACAATTATCTGTAGTAGAAATAAAAAAAGAAATAAAAATTAATTCAAAACTAAAATATATATATAAACGACACATCCTGAATGACTATATGGTAATACACATTGCTTTACATGCTTAACAAATCATAATTGTCAAATATCTTTTAATCAAGAAATTAATGTCGAACAAAAATAACTGAATAGTATTTTTTCTTTAGCTTTTTTGTTAAAACACTAATTGCTCTAAAAATTCTTAAAATAAAGTGTAATGAACATTCTAATGTAGATGAAAAATATTTATCTTTTTTTCGTACTTTCATGCAATAATATTTGAGAGATTAAAAAAATTTCAAATTAAAAAAAATATTCATATAACAAGAATTGTTTATTAATTCAATCATGTATTAGGATAATAAATCTTTTATACATGCAATTTGATAATTATAATCGTTATTTATATTTTGAGTCATTTTTCATGCATCATGCAAACACTGTTTCTCATCCGCAACAAAAACGACAGCAACAAATTTCAGACTTTTCTATTGATTTTTTATTTTCGCTTGCTTCTACCTGATGAACGGCTAATTTAGCAGCATTTTTTCTTTTATTCCCAGCACATGGTGAAATAAACAATGTACTATTTTGTTTTTTACCAACATATGTATTACGAAAAGTCAAACAAGATGATCGTTCCTGACTTCGTATCTAATTTAGAGAAAAAAGAAAAAAAAGAAATAACAAATAAACAACACAAACCTGATTTCCTCCTTGATTGTGACAAGGAAAAAGACCGGCATTTTGATTCACACCGTTTTCTGAATCGTAACCGAGACTATCCAAACAACCGTAGGCTTCGTTACGTAACTACAATAGTATTGATATCAAACAAAATGGACTAGAGCTTCGAAATAAAAACTTAGTCGCTGTTTTCGTAAGTTCAAATTGAACCAATGAAAACTAAGAGAGAGAGAGAGAGGGAGAAAGAGCGAGAGAGAGCAAAGGTTTTTTTATTTTTTTCCAATGCAACTTGTTAATGTTAAACTTAATTACCGCTCCAACGTGATGAAAATCCACGGGCATTGATGATTCTGGATAGATATTTTCTAAATACCATCGAAAATCTTTACATTTTAATTTTTCGCGTAATTCTAAACGTTCGGTGACATCTCCACCATTGACATTTCGTAATTCTGAAGGAAAAAGAAGTTATCATGTGAGAATATGTAGCAACATATAAAATAATACATTACCTGGCATAATTGAATAGACAAAATCTTTATATTTATCTAACCAAACTTCGACTAATCGTTTATTGTTATGAAATATCACAGTACCTGTACCACCAGGAAATGTGTAAGGAGTTTGTTTACGAAATACATGCCCAACATGAGAACAAGGATGAATCATAACTTTTCCTCCACACATCCACACCTGAAAAAAAAGATTATCGTAAGTTTTTTTAAAATCACAAGTTACCAAATTAGTTATCGATTAATAGTTACATACTCGAAATGACATTTCTAAATTTTCTCCTCCCCATACCTAAGACAATACAATACGCATGATATAGGAAATACGTTGATTCGTACTGGTTTTTCTTACTTCCATGCCTGGATCATAAGCACCAATCTCATAAAAATATTCACGATTAATTGTAAACAAACCACCAGCCATTGTAGGAGATAATAATGGTAATGAATGATCATGATTTCGTCTAAGTTCTTCTCGTTGCGGTACAGGATACCATCGAAAATTTAATCTCCAATTAAATCCACCCCATGTCATATCCGAACCAGTTAAATAAGCAAAATCATCATCATTAATAACATCAATTATTGGACAAACAACAGCTGTCCTACAAAAAAACAACAAAAAACATTGTCAGTTTTAATAATTTTATAGTTTTATATATACTCGCCTGTCTTTTTTAACTTCATACAGTAAATATTCTAACCAGCCTGGTGATGCTTCAATATGTGCATCAAGAAATGTTAACGTATCACCAGTAGCAATTTCAGCACCTAAATTATAAGTTCACAACACATTAAACTACATAATTACAATGTAACAATATACCTTTCAATCTTGATTTCATTAAACCTAATCGTTTATCATTTCGCAGTAGATGCACTTGAACAGGCAATAGTTTTATGAAATCTTGTAACGTTTCCTTCAAATATTCTAAAAATTTAAAATCATAAACATAATTATACGGTATGTGTAAGGGTGCTGTGTTCGAATCTAAGCACCGTAATAAACTTGACTAAGTTACTTATGTCTGACTGACTCAGAAATGAATACCGAAGTGAAACTAAGACTTGTCAGGTAACGGTAGCCGTAAGATGAGATATTCTTAATTCCATCCACTGTATGTCAATGTCTAAGTTGATATTCATTACCTCTATCGATACTTGCATCATCAACTAATATCAATTCATGTATAAACTGTATTGGACTTCTAATAACAATACTTGTTAGTGTTCTCAAAAGAGTTGAATTTCCTTCATTATGAAATACGATAACGATACTAGTTGTGGGAAGATCTGATGGAAATTCATGTGCACGACATCTAGAATGAGAAAAAATAAATCAAAAGAAAAAAAAACATATTTTACTCTAGTAGAAGACAAAACAAACTTTGCTGATCTTTGATCATTAATCGAACGATTTAACGCAATTAAATCGGATGCTACGATATTAAATTGATTCTCTTTGAAACGTTTTTTAGCTTCGTCTTTCAGTTCTGATGGAATAACAACAGCACGACCACCTTCACCATGCCAAGAAGATGGATTTGTTGCACCAAAAAGAAAAAAATCAACGTATTACAATTGTTTTTGTGTGTAGAACAGACATATCTTACTTGCATCGTATCCAAATAATTTTGCAAAAAATCCCAAATCTTTTTTCGCTTTTGTTTGATTATATTGTTTTTGTCCGAAATAAAGACCTTGTGTTTTTTGTGATTCATTTTTATTATTTGAAGGATGAATAAATCTTGGATGTCTTTGATATGTTGGATCTTTGATAACTTCACCTTCGTCAATTTTCATTGGTGAACATGGAAGTTCAATAGTTTTTGCACAATCGGTAAATAACATAATAATAAATACATCAATACAAATCCAAAATAGACTAACAAATATAACAATATGTAAATATTGACGTTTCCATACACGAATTTTTTTCATAAACATATTTTGAGATGATGACGACGAATAAAATGAATTCATTCCAACATACACACACACATACAAAAGTTTTTAAAGAGAAAATAAAGAAATAGAGAAAATCTAGTATTGTCAGGAATTGGCACAGCTTTTTCTAATCATTATTCGTTATAATCATAAAAATCAAGTCAAATATCTAAAACAGAATTTTTAAATATATATGTTGCGTGAAAATTTGCATTACGATCTAAAATTAATCGCTCTAAATCCATTTACTTTGTACATATCTATGTTGTAAAAAACCGGCAAATTGATCGTGAGTTTTTAGGATTAATCGACAAAACTTTGGCGATTTTCACCACATGGGTACCTTTTTACTAAGAAATGATATAGTCTGCCCTATTCTCTACTGTATTACTTGAAAAAACTCAGCATACTTAATTGTATTTATAGCTTAGTGCATTAAAATCCGACGTATTTTATATTAAATAAAACATCGCTTATTGACATGAAAATGTTGTTTGGAACAGATAAAAGAAGAATTGGCAGCTTTCGAGGGTTATAGGTCGTCTAAGAGAATGAAGTCAAGAACAATTAAATGGACCTCTTCGCTGTCAACGTTTCTACTTGAAACATGACATTTAATAGCAAAAAGCTTCACAACTTTTCCGGGCAGCAAAGGTTGTTTTTAGCAGATATAAGACGATAGACCGGTATTAAGTGCTTAAAGAATAAACTCATCTAACTTATCTTTCGTACTTAGAGAAATAGACCACGGCAATACAGTTTAATTTCTATCATCACTTCAATACACGTTGAAGCAAGAATATTTGTTATTAATTTTATCCAATTCTATCTTTTCAAAACAGGATCGCTGGAGTCAACATCAAACTAACATACAGTCCTAAGTGTCGACCTCTCACATTCCTTCTCAAAACCATCTGAAATATGTGCTGGAGTATTTTATCACGAATTTTATTTTATTAAAGATTAAGAACAACAAACAAGGAAGAATACATCTAATCCATCATGGATGTATTTTTCTTTGTTAGCGGCAAGGCTTGCCGCTATTGTTGTTCATGTAGGGTGCTTGTAACAACAAACTTTGGATATAGAAGTTTAAAATGGCGCGCCATGAAGATATTTAATTGGATTTCGTAACTTCAGTTGCGGTAACTACAAGCTTAATAGGTATTTCATTCTTTTGCTTCTTGCGCCAAGCTCTTCAAAGAAAAAATCTCAGTCATTCCTTCATTTACTTCACTCTCATTTTTAATTATCTCTATAAAAGCATATCATGGCAGGTACTGTTCTAAATACAAATGCTATTCAAAATGATGATACTACTCATCAAAATCAATATCAAAACGATAATGAACGAGACGGGAATAAAGATAAGCTGCAAAATAATAATGAAGATGCTATAGATCATCAGCATAATAATAATGATAGCACAGATGATGCTACGGATGTAAAGCTATCGGAGACGTCCGATGATGATAACGCTTCCGGGTTGAACTGCTCTGACAAGTCGAATGACGAGGAAACGGACTAAGACTAAGACTGTTTTATTCACGAAAAGTGAGAGTCATCAAAGGTCACTGACCTGTAATAAATGACTCAAGCCAAACAACACAAAAAGAGTAATAAAAAAGAACAAAATAAGTAAGACAACTAAGGTTAGAACAAAGTTCATAAAAAAAACAACCATCTAGACGTGATCATTCACCGAACAAAAAAGGTACAAAACGATCACAATCAACAAGAACAGCGAAAAAGACATCAAAAAAGAAGAAAGCTAAACCGGTTTCAACTACATCGTCCTTATCCTCATCGGACGGATCAGTTTGAGCTCAAGTTCATCTACGTCGTGTACGTCGTTAACAAGTGCATCATGTTATGTGGACAACTACCAAGCGTTCTCATACTACTAGCTGGAAAAAGCATAGAAAGTTACATATTTCTATCTCCAAATGAGATTTTCTCTTCTGATACTCGGAAAGAATTTTTGATTGGATGACCTTATCTGCATTAGCAGATATCACTTGTTTTATAGCATCTTGGACAAGCTCAAAATCTAACAAAACTTAACTTTATTTATATTCAAATGAAAGCTGCTTCCAGGTTTGTTCGTATGACGCAACAATGAAGTCTCTAGCACTTTTTACTTCTTCATAGTAAGTGTAACCCTGATACCTACTTTGGCCCGTCCTGGCCTCCTCCCTCGAAAACTACACATCAGTTCTTCGAGGTCTTGTTAGCCCGCACACTACTCGACTAGTGCTACAAAACGCGCAAGGTATTAACTTTGACCAGATGGTTTTTCTTGTGACGGTTTTTCAGAAATCTCGTCAAAAATCCTCAGTTGCTCATAAATATTGGAAAAACTTTTCGTTAAATCCAAACGAAATTAAAATTATGGCAACTCAACCAAAACACATTGTACAAAATAAAATAGGGTCATAACAAACGATTACAGATCAGAACAATGAATTATTTAATTTACCTTTTTATGTAAGTGATTTATTAAGATCAACAGCACACTTGGTATGTGATTCATTTGCAGCATTTATTTCGAATTTTGCAGATTTGGGATTCTGTTTCACCGAGCGAAAATTGCGTTACACAAATATGTGCAACTGATTTAATAGCAAAAGAAGTTGTTGTAGGTCATTGATTGAGAGGAAGAAAAATCACTTAATTACTTTCTTCGAAAGGTCATACCATATGTTTAATCAAATAATTTGGACAATGTAACAGCAAAATTTCATTTAGATTCGTTCAAAGAATTAAGCCCAAGGACCTACGGGTACAAGAGATCGGAAGGGGAGACTCAGAGTTGGCTAAAATTAAGAGAACGTCCCCACTAATATTGAGTATGTTCAGAAATGGCGTTATCTAGTCCAAAACTGACTTACGTGTCTTATATCTTCATCAGATAGAGTATTCAAAATGGGTCTATAGTAGCGGCGACGCCAGAAATTTAGACTAGGGTGGGCTCGACCTCACTGAACTTTCAAAAACAAAAAAAAATTAAAGAATTTTTCTATCTCGTTTATCTCATTCTAAATGATGGAACTGATGTCACAATTTGAGCCTACCAAGAAGGTACAAATATGCGAAACCTGACTTTTGTGCATTGTTTAAATATTTTTCTATCTGAATAAAACAATTTAATATTTTTCTATCTTAATAAGAAAAATATTTATTAGTTCAGATAGAAAAAAGTTTAATTGATTTTTAATATTAGTCGTTTAATATTTTTCTTTTTAACTTTTTTCGGTATACCCTTCAAAATTACCTAGAAATTCAAGTTTTTGGAGCTTATAAATCGAAAATGACGGAGACAGAGAATTGCTTTTGAAAGATCTCTGGAAAATTTGTCAGATATCACCCTTTTCCTCTGCACAATTAATCCATAACGATATTCCATCAAAATATTTATTTCCGACATCAACAACATAAGTTTTGACAAAAACCTGTCACTTCCACGTACTCGCCATAATTATAGTGGCATTGAGTCTATATTTCTGATGCTTTATTTCAATCAAAAATAGTTAGCTCATTTTCAAGAGAATTCGTTTTCTACAAAATGGCATTAAAATTTAACTTGGGAAAACGTTAATGAGATGCCCAAAGTCCGACTTTGGAGAAAAAAAATTTTTTCGATTAGAGTTTTAAATTAGACTTTTTCTAAGGTCAATTTCACCTTTTTAGGCACGACTCAAAGCCATTCGAACGTTTTTGGTGCTCTTGAAAAAATATGTGTATTTTTTTCCCCCAAATAAATCACTTTTAAAGAGAACCTACAAGGCGAGAAAGAAACCGTGAAATCGAAACCCATGCCGTAAAGGCTGTATAGATAAAGCATGAAGGAAGCATGTAAAGAAGAAACCGTAAGATAACACATGTAAATCCCAAAACTGTGATGTCATTGAAATAACGAAAGCATTCTTCAACAAAGTTTTAAATAGTAAACGATTTTTTTATGAAAATCAATTTCGATCAAGAAGTTGAACTTCTCACCCAGAAGTGCAACTTATGATGCTCTGGAATAATGATAGTTGTCTAAATCTTAAGATGGAGATTCATGCTTTCCGCGCTTCATTCACACCAGGTTACAATACTATGATCGAAGGATTTTCTTTATTTGACAGTCGTATCGGCATAAAAGCTTTCATCATGAAGTTATATTTTGGAGAAATGTTCTCAGCGTCGACCTTTTTGATCAAAAACGCGGTCATTTTCATGGAAGAAGGAGCTATACACTAGCATTTCTAGAGCAGAATGTTCAAAAGTAATGTCGTGAACAGCACGACTCTTGCGCCCCCATCCGGTGAGCTGAATAGTGATGTATGCGACATGTCATGGTGATGCTCAACCGTCAGTTAGTCTATCAGAAACAATTGTTTATAAGTCTTGAAATGTTGCAGATCAATTTTTTTGATGAATTTGCGCTAAAGTTTGTAAAAGAAGTTTGTAAAAAAAAATTCGTCTTTTATAAAAAGATTGATATTTATTATCTAACAAATTAATTCTTTTTTCAAAATTAAACAAAATTAGTTGTATATCACAAAAAAAAATGTATTTATTCTTCATTCATCATCATCTTCCACATATAATTGCACTACATCGAAAAATCCCTGCAGTAAACAAAAGAAGGAAGGTATAGTTATAGTAAAAGACAAAGATGTGTATTTAAATGAGTATATAACACATACTTTCATTGCTGTACTAACACCATTAACATCGAGTAAAAATGTATCATGTCCATAAATACTATTTAATTCATAAAATGTTACATTTTGATTACCTTTTAAAAATAAATTTGAAAGAGAGAAGAAAATAAACAGAAAATCGTGAGTTGCTCTAAGATTCATAAAATTCTCTTCTGAATAGCATGTTGTACATACTCCTTCTATCGTTAGATTTATGAAATTAGAGTTAAAATAAAAAGAATTTTCGAATCAGACTTAGTCGACCATCACAAACACGTATTTGCGACGACAAGATTTGTTTGGTTCAAAAATATCACAAAACAATCAGTAACTTCAAGAATTTCAAGCCGAATCTGGCAGCAGAAGTTGAAATCGAGAATAGTATAACATAGTTTTTATTTGAAATTAGGCGCTCTCTTTATTCGATTTGACTCATAAAAAAGTTTCTTTCGTGCCCATATATTTCTGCTTTTTTCTTTTTGTCTTCCGTATATAAACGTTAGTTATGTGCTATTGCATTCAATTTAAAGATTATTGAAGGTAAGAGAATCAGAAAGAAACTTTATTGTAGAGAAAACACGTATATTTGATTGCTTTCGCTAAACGAAAACCTTTTATCGCTGCTCTTTTATCAACGATTTCCGATATTGTTTTAGAAAAGTATTACTCAAACTACAACAATTTTGCCGTTCCTATTCTAAATATCGTTTTTTTCTACGCCTACCTGCTTCTATTAATCCTTCTGCTAATTGCTTTTGTTGCCATATTGGAAATAAAATATCTGTACGTGCACCTAATATTAATATTGGACATTTAATTTGTTTTAATGCTAATTGTATATTATTATCATAATTATCAGATAAATTAAATAAATCCATTGCCTAAAAAAACAATATTTCTTTACTGCTCCTGTTGATAGATTTCGTACTCTCTAAAAAAAAGGTTTATTACGAAACTTAAAAGGGTATAGAGAAGTGCAACCATTTCTAAACCCTTTTAGGTTTTGTAGAAGACATGGTGCAGTACGAAACCGTTTAAGTGCATAAATTCAAGGAGTCTTTTTCTAAAAAAAATTTTTTGAGTAAGTGGATCATTTCGGCAGCTAAGGCGTGTTTTCATTGTATAAGGCGACGAAAACTGAGCCAAAAAAATACCTGAAACTTCTCTAATTTTTGACTTTTCGAGAAAAAATTATGAGGAACAAACATAAAGAAATAAGCAAATGCAACAAACGGTGATTGATCACAAAACGGTTTCGTACTGCACCTTGTCTTCTGCGAAACCTAAAAGGGTTTAGAAATGGTTGCACTTCTCTATACCCTTTTAAGTTTTGTAATAAACCTTTTTTTTTAGAGAGTAGAGAGAGAGAGTGCACTAGCTAAATTTACTTTAGAAAGATATAATAAAGAATTTGGATCATATTTTTCTGCAAATCTTTCTCCGTCCTGATGTAAATAACGTTCAATTTCAAATGATGGTTCTAATGATATTAATTTAGTAAAACGATTTAAACCAAAACATTTTTTAACCATTTCACTACGATTGGTTAATGTAGCAAGTTCGCTTAACAAATACAGATAAAAAAATCAATAACAGCATGTAAAGGTCAACATATCCGAAAGCAAATCATCTGAAATTTCTGAATATCCTTTATTTTAAAGTTCCGTTTCTAAGCGAAAATTTTGAGCATATCAAGAACTCTCTAGAGAGTATCTTGTACAGTTCGATTAGAAAGAACTTAGGAAATTTGCACGCGACATAAAGTTCAAATTGAAAATACAAAATAAAACTGGTAAGCAATCTCGATCTCTTTTTCTGACAGGCTATCAAAGATAGATAACAAGGAAAAGCTCGTGACCGTTGCTCTTTTGGAGTAGAGAATGTGAAAATCCCCGATGATTAAATCGTCGTGTGTAAGAAAAGAAATATCGATAATATAGTAAGATGGCGAAAATTCAAAATTTCAGTAAGAATTTTTTTCGTTCTTTCTACCAGATTTGGATAGAGCTCATTGAGTTACGTAGAACAGACTTTTATTTTGGATTTTTAAAAGTGAGTTTTGGGTGAAAAAATTTAAAAGTATTAATTTTTTGAAAAGGAACAAAAAAGATCGGTGAATTTTCCCCAGAAAAACAAAATTCGCCCTTTATTTCTTTTTTAAAATTCAAGACTATTTTTTTCTGATTCAGCATGCAAAACTGAGTTTAAACTCCTCTCTAGACATTCTTAAGGCCAAAAATGTTTTTGAAATTAGCGAATCACGAGCAGAATCGAAAAATGCACCTATACATCTTACAAACCTATCTAGTTCTACAGATTAGAAGATAAAATAGATTTTTTTACCTCATCTTAATCATCATATATACGGGGAAAACGTAATGGATACGTTTTGTAAAACATTGTTTCGTTGTTGAGAAAATTAACTTTTTTGAAACAGATAGCAAAAACCAAGGAAATGCATTCGTATTCTGCAGTTTTCGACGTCGAACCTCGATATTTCTGCAACCAATGTCATATTTGGGATCAGCATCAAAAACTGAATTGACTGATGTGCGTTTCAGCAGTTTTGATAACTTTGATGCTTTTTAAACTTGTCGTCTGAGATTTTTGATAAAAAGTCAAATATGGCAGAAAGAGCGAGAAAAAAAAGTCCTGCTCAAGTTTTAAATTTCCGGCACCTTATGAATGAGATGAAAAATAAAAAGAGCAGAGCGACATGATCACCTCGACTTTAAGAATGATGTAAACGACGACCAGAAGAAGCGTGAGTTTCATGTGGAGAATCCCGAAAGTCTGAATCTGAGAAACTTTCATTTCCTTCGGAAGACAACGGACAGAAACGAAATCAATCGTATCTCATTTAGCAATTCTTTTTTCTGTGATAACTAACCTTGCAGTTTGCATTCCATCTTTAGGATATACATTTTTTTCATAATAATCACCATTATTCCAATTTGGATCAGTCATAATCATTTTACGTTGTAAATGACGTAATGCAATACTAGTTGGATCTGGCGAGGTACATGATGAAATTGTTATTATTCTATACACAAAACAGATATCTCCCTGTTGTACAGAACGTCATTTAAAGAAGAACCAGAAAGGCTACCACTACCCCTGACTACTCACTACTCACTTTGAAACATATTGTGGATAAAGTAAACCAGAAAGTAATGAACACATTCCACCGAGTGATGCACCAACACTAGCATAAAGCTAAATAAGAGCAAAAATTTGAAGGGAAATGACGCTTTTTCTTGCTATATTGTTATATTAAATCTGGAGAAAAAGATTCTCTGCACAGGCATGCAACGAAAATTTTCTGTTGTTTTTAACTGTAGCACTATGTAAAACATAAACCCAAGCGTCAAAAAACAATCTAGTATCGCCCGATTCATCTAGATTATTAGATTTTTACTCGATTGCAATTACTGTGTAACAACAATGGAAATCTAGTAATTGGGCGATTACTAGATTTTTTCTAGTTGCAACTATCGATTTATCACCCGATAATCGATCGATTTAATTATTACTAGATGCACCTGCGGACATGTAGTTAAAAGTCCCTTTTCCAACTAGTAATCTAACGGGTGGCGCATAAATAAACGCACTCTCGTACTTTGAATATAACTCCGCCGGCTTTTATCCTATCGATCCAAATCTTTTTCCAAAAGATTCCTTATTGAATTCTCTACAAAACCATGTCATAACAATTTTCTTAAACTGACATGCAGCGAAATTATAAGAGGACAAAGCACAAGTAGTAAAAATAGCAACTTTCCAAGAAAAATTCGTTACAATCTTTTTATTTCATTCACCCGTTGTACTTATTTAAGAAGTCCTATTTTCGACAGTTTCTACTAGAATAAAGTATGCTCTTTAAGATGCGGTATTGGCAAGTTTCAAAAAATCCAAGC